>JAAMPI010001178.1:0-18158 GCA_013054445.1 Cudoniella acicularis
CCCCTCCTCCAGCACTCCCTCAGCCCACGCAAACCCTAGCACAACACACCCATCATTCCCCGTAACAACACTAGTAGAAAACGCACTCCCAGTCACAAACGCACTCCTACTGAACACCGCTCTGCTTATGTGCCATTTTCCTTCATTCTTATTAACGAGTGTGGGATAGGAAGAGGCGTGAGAACGCCGACGTTCGAAACATCGAAACTACTACCCAGCGGTTTCCCCACACGCGATAAAAGCATTTCCCTCATCGAGGGGACGTTTTTGAATTTTCCGATTGGCATGTTGACGTTTACGCCCTTTTCTCCTGCTTGTAGTGATTCGAGTGAGTGGAGGTATGAACTGATTTTCGCTTTTAGTTGTTGCGCCTCTGTCCAAGGGAAGGAATTTTTTTCTTCGCTTTTTGCGGTGGATGTTGAGGAGGAAGAAGGACAGTAAGTATAAGAAAGCGCATCAATCCACACCCCCATTTCACCTTCCCCTATCCTCCTCTCTCGTTCTCCTTCCCTCTTCAAAAACCTTCGAAGTGAAACAGGAATCGTATACGCAAACTCATATTCACACCCAGGATTTGGGTCCTGCGAAGAGAGGGTTTTAGAAAGAGCTGCAGAGATTATGAACGGAAGAACCGTTGCCAATGTTGATTTCTCCTCTTTACATTGCCTTATTAACGCTTTCGTGGTTTTTGCCGAGAGGACGAGGGTCAGGAAATTAGTTTTCGCTGGCGTAGATGGGAGTGACGGGTTTTCGATTCCTGTCCATAATTTCCTGTTCCCCTTTATTTCTTCCATTCGTGTTTCTTTGGGTGGGGAAGGAGAAGAGGAAAAAGGAAGCGGATGCAGATCATCCAAACACGGCAGAATCTCCAACCTTGGACATGTTACCACATCTCCATCTTCTCCCTCCTTCACAACATAGTCAAGCGAGGGCTCGTTGAGAAAGAAATGGAAGTCTCGGTGGAAATTCACGGCGCTAAGTCCATCAGCAAGCGAATGATGTATAAACAGACTTGCTGTGAAACTCTCTATTCCCATTTCCCCTCCTATTCTCCCTTTTCCACCGTCACAACCAGTCAAAATTACCATCCTCCAGAAAGGCACCCTCCCAAAATCCTCCTTGAAATTCATCCCATGCTGCTCGGCTAACAAATCATCAAGTTCCGTATCCCTCTCCCCTTCCGAGGTAGCGATGAAAGGGCTGCCACGAGTACGAAAAGAGAGGACGGAAGAGAGAGAGATGGAAGGGAGGCGCGCGAAATAGGGTGTGTTTGTTTGGGAGTTGACGGGAATGCAGGAGAAGATGGGGTGTTTGTTTATTAGGGAGGAAAGGGCACGATAGATGGTTTGTTTGAGGGTGAGGGTGGTGAGGGGTGAGTTTAAGGTGGATGGGGATTGGGATGGGGAAGAGAGGGTGTAGGTGCAGGTCATCCCGACGCTGTTGAAGAGTCCGAGGTCGTGGCGCGCTGAGGAGAATTGTTCGAGTTTGCCTGTGTGAGGGATGAATTAGTAAGTGAGTGAGGGAAGGTGAGGAATTTAGAGGGATATTTACCTAGAGGACGAAGTTTCTCTAATTGTGAGATGTCTATGGGTGAAGTAGCCATTTCGCTCTTTTTCATTAGAGTAAATTATAAGTGAAACGGGGAGAGATTGATCGATGACAACAAAACACTTGACACTCCCGGAATCACACAGTCAAAACAATTAATCCACTTAAATAATTGCGTAACAATTAGTTCTTTAATCTCAAATTTATAAATTTCCAAATAAGAAGTTCAATACTTGAGTTCCAGCTTTCTCCCTCTTAAAATCTTTTTACAGACGAAGAAGAGAAAACCCAAAACTCAACGGAAAACCACTCTTTTAAGCCACTTTTTGCACAGTTTTGACCCCTACGGTTACTAGACTCAAATGAGCATCCGAGCTGAAAAATTGTGACTCATTATGACTCTTACAGCGTGCATTAGCGTCTGTTTCCCCCCGGGTATCCTTCTTTTCAAAAGTGGTCACGTGATTTCTCGCAGTGGAAAAAAGGGGGAAGGGGGTAAAGGGAAAGAGAAACGAGGCTGTGCAAGCATTATTTGTTTGAGTTTTACTGTGCTTTATCTTAGATGATGGATAGAGTGATGATTGCGTTGCGGATGAATAGATTCAATAGACAGGAAAGAGGTGGTGGTCCAGATGGAGGAGTTCCTCGTGCGTGGTAGAAGCCTATAAGTACTCACACGGAGTACACACCAACTCGAAGGACTTCTGTATTGAAGAATAAACGAGAAATACCCACCCGTAAAGTTTAGATTAGATCCCTCTCCTGCCTCCCTTTTTAACTTCGCCCTCTCCGATAGCAGCTCATATCTTAAATCCAGATGCTGAAAATTTTCGTTTTAACTATTGATTTCTGTCTTACTCGTCACGATAGGAGAAGCAGTCTTGGAACTTCTACGTGAGTAAGAACAACTTTTTTAACAGCAACACTTAGTTTCAGCAGCAGCAAAATGAATGAATGACAGCACCACTCTCTTTTCCTCATTCCACATATTAATGATCTGCTTGGCTATTGTAATATGCCCCGGAGGTCTTGCTGGGAGATATATTTTTCTCTTTGGGGACGCCGTTGATCTGAGGGTGGATAGCAGGCCTGCTGTGGGTATGGATTGAACTCTGGAGAGCGGAAGGCTTGCCGTAGGACCTCAAGTAATCTTACTTTCTATTTAATGAAATTGAATAATTTCGCTACTGAGACATATTAACACGATCCGTAAGTTCAACGAGGTAGGTAGCCCACACTGGCAGAATCATTCATGGATCCGGTAGAAGTGAAAGAGCATTTAAGTTCAAGAGAAATGGCTTGATTAGAATTAAAATCTTTAAATTCAATCAGGGGAATTTAGCGATCGCTTCAGGCTTCAGGTTTCAAGCTTCAAACGCTATTTTCCAGGCGTTGATTCGCTAAAGCTACAGCGCACGAACACTAAAACCTTCAGACGCACTCCCCTACCAAATCAATGCGATACTTGTTATCTCAAGCCAGTGACCCAGGTTAACGTTTATTTTGTAAAATGGATTCATGTAATTAAATTTCACCATCCATGAAAATAGAAATAGAGAAGACACAGAATATCATGGAAATACAGTTAGATTTCTAGTTCTGTTTTTGGAAGTCTTTGATGCGAAAAAGGAGAAATAAGCGAGATGCGAATAGGGGTCAAAGAAGAAGAAAAGTAGAAAGGTGTACTTGCCCGATTCCAATTTCCAAGGGCTGCCTGTTGTTTTTTGATGGCGATGCGAGATTGCTAGCCATGGGCATTGATGTTCTGTTGTCCAGTAGGCTGCTTGTTTTCCAGACGCTCTTCTCTGGACAGCGGAACGAGATGGTGGAAGCCTGGGCGTAGCTGAATGATGTCGAATGCTACCTGGACATCGTGATTCGTGATTGTTTCTTGGCTTGCTGAAGACGATAACAACAATCTGCACGAGCTCATGATCAGCTCATGATCCGCGCTCAAGCTAGAAGGGAAAACCCGAAAAGAATCCTTCTAAGCGCGAAATGATGCCACCGAAATCCTTCTAGAAACCCCTAAATCAGTGGATCCAAGATTAGTGTCTCCATCCGGCCGGAAATCGGTCGCTGAGCGCTATCGATAATTGACTTTCGGAGCTGTTTAGAAAGTAAATACATCGTGAAATCGTATCACCATCATTGGATTTGGTGGTTTGATGTTTTGATAATGCTGAGAAGATTCATTTGAAGTCTGGCCAATTAGAATGACTGAGTACGCACATGGAGAATCTTCACGTGCGTACGTTCAGTCCTCCGCCTTGCGTCTAAATGACCCGATATCTTTGACCAGATGATGCACAGATTTTTCGAAAAATGAGATGAAACGAGGCGTGTCTGGTGGACTCTGTCGCAATGCTGACTATTGTTGCAAACTATACGCCGCAATAGCGATCGTCCAAAGCTATCCCAAGCTGGCCAACGACATCATTCTATTCCTCTTCTTTACCCCTATTTCCCAGGTTTTGCGAGTGCCGATGGAAATCTCGGGATTCCCGCCAGCGTGTGAACCCATTGCTCGGTGTTTTTTGCCTCCGCTGATCCCTCCCGGGCCTCCCTTATCCTTCCCAGGCCAGGCTTGTTTGCAGTCTAGCGACCTTCTGGAAGGCCCGCTCGTTCCCGGCCAATTTTTGCAGGAATTCGGTTCAACGCACAGGCAGCCCCTCGCATAGTCTCGGCTTGACATCCTCATTGGTCCTCCGACTCCCTGGGAAGCCTGAAATTGCACGATCGAGAGATCGGCTGGGTGTCTCCAGCAGTTTGAAAGTGGATTCCCTAGGATGGTAGCACCGTGGCACCGTGGCACCGTGGCACTCATGGAGGGGGCAGCAGGAGGGCGGCGCATGGGCGGTGCATCGTGAGGGTGTGTGAGCTCTGGATTTGCCTCCCCCTCGCATCGCAGCATCGCAGCATCGCAGCATCCAGTTCTGTCTCTTGCATCTTGCATCTTGCCTCTTGCCCCAAGCCTCGCTGTCGTGTTCATTCTTTTGACCTGCACGAGAGTATTTTATTCTTGCAGCGTGCGTTTGCCGGTGTGGAATTAAGGAAGCTTGGAGGACGACGCCAAGCGTATATTCCCGCTGGGGTCATTGGTGCCAGCTCGGTTTCTGCTGAAAGGAGCTTAGCGAGCGGTGAATGGAAGTTCCGAGACTCTGGGAGACATTCTTGGTCTGGCCGTTGTTTGACAGAAGCTTCGCTCTTTGCACAGCATCATTGAGTTGAAAAGTGGCTATAGCAGGTGGAATCCTAAAATACTGCAAGATGCGCAAGATGCGCAAGATGCACGCTCTGATGCAGGTGGCTCGTGGCCTGACAGTGCTGGAGCCGCTGGATTTTGCCCCCCATACTTACTGCACAGTCACTGCACAGTCACTGCCCAGTGCCCACGCTTCCAAAAGGAAATTTCTGAGCTGTCGGGTTGCACGCCCAGAGCGCCAGCTTCCCCGTATCACAACTCGTCATAGCCTCGCTTGCTACTGCTTTCTCCTAGCGAGGCAAAGCAAGGAAGGGGCGAGGAAAGCGGGCTGCCGTCATTGGCTGCTTCGTTTACGGTGGAAAGGCTCCATCGAGGCAAGTCACGCCTGGCTCATGGGCTGCTGCGGTGTCGGGTACTCCTTCCTTGCGGCCTACGAGTGGCTGCGACTGACCACTCAGAATGGCGACGGCGACTGCTGAGTGGACAGCAG
Organism: Cudoniella acicularis; assembly: GCA_013054445.1. Lineage (NCBI taxonomy): Eukaryota > Fungi > Ascomycota > Leotiomycetes > Helotiales > Helotiaceae > Cudoniella > Cudoniella acicularis. The sequence goes on from JAAMPI010001178.1 coordinate 5,244, forward strand.
GTATTGGCTCTCGCCTCCTAGTTGGGTAACTTGGATGACTTGGGTCTCCTTGACTGCTGAGACTCGCTGGTTCTCTGTCTCTGTGCAATCATCATCAATAAACTATCGAGTCAACTCTCCCAAGACTCGGCCAGAAAGCTTCGACTCCACGCGGTCCCAAGTGTCTCTCTGTGCGCATGCAGTGTCTTACAGTTTGCAGCCGCCCAGAGTCCCTAGTTATTCAAATTCGCCCTCCCATCGAGACCCGGACGTCGCCTCGCCCAGCTCTGGATTCAGCCACGGCGTTTCGACTCTCTTGCGAATGGATTCATAATCCCATCACTCCCCGTTCCTTCCCCTTCTGAGTGAGATTCATATTCATCCATCATTTATTATTCGCCGTTGTAATGTTCGAACACTTCACCTTTGGCGCCCACGCCCACGCCCAGTCGCACGAAGACGACGCTGCACCTTCACCAACAGACACTTCATTTCCTTCACCAATCTCGCCACAATCGTTTCCGTTTCAATGGGAGGAAGCTTCCCAAACGGGAATCAATGATATTGTGCACAAGCTCAGCAATTCGTCACTGACTCACCACGAGTCAGCCCAACAATCGCCATGGCAGAGCCAACTGCCGAGTCCTTACTTCGATCATGATCCTTTCACCGAAGAAGAAATGTCTTTTGTGTCTACTACTCGCGGTATGGCGAGGGTGCGTTGCGGTCATTCTTCATTACCGATTCCATCGAGGAAAGAAACGGTGGCGAGCAGGAGGATGCAACGACAATTGAATGTACAATTACAAACTTGTTCAAGTCATGTTCGGGATATCAATGCGCTGGTTGAGGATATGATTGTCAGCAATTCGCAATGCAATTTACAAAAGTCAACGAAGTCCTACCCTTTGAGTCCACCAAGCGACGAGTTGGTGATTGATCCAATGGAATTTACTGGCAACAAGAGCAACATTTACGAGGACGAGGGATTCTCGGAGATGGAAGACCCGGTTCTTCTAATGAAGGAAGAGATATCATTGCGGAGGGCCAGCACCCCAAGTGGTATAAGGAAACATAATGGTATTCGGTACAGGGCGAGCGCGGAATGTGTGGGGAATCCAACGACAGTTAATAGTCGGATGAAAGTACGTTCTGTGCCACGGATGCGGAGACGAGAGGTGTTAGCCGTACGAAAATGATTTGATTGTATTTTGCTTTGGCGTACACGGTTGGAGCATAGATGGCGTTGAGAAAGCAAGCAATTGCGCACACACACATGAACTCCTGGTTTGGAGTGTATGAGTTTACGGGGATAAGAAATACAGGTGACGCCTCAAGGCGACGATATCATTATGATACGATACGATACGGTTGGGTCTCGGATTCTCGGGGGAGGTTGTATAAATATCATCAGCCGTGATAATGGATATGGAAATTGAGAACACGACAAGGCGGAAAGGTCGAGAGGAAGGAAGGATAGTTGAAAATAATAATCAACTAATTTAGTGCGCGCTGCACTTTTGCTTGCTATCTCAAAAAAGACCATATATCTTCTCCCTCACTGTTTCCTTTTTGAATCCTTAAAATGTAACGTTCTATGAACTTTTATTACAGGGCTTCTATCATTATCGCTATCGCAATCGGTTTCCAATATGGATGGATGGATGGATCCTTTTTTCCTTCTTTTTTTTCAATTGATTACGATCGCGAAAAAACTTCTCTATCTTATCTTCTTAACTTTTTCTTTTCTCCGTTTGCAATGGTAGGGCTACAGGGCAGGCTACAGGGTTACCTATCGCTATCGCGTTCCTTTTCCAACGGTATCGAGCGATCGAGGCCAAGGACTAACCAACAAATTAAGTTTCCGAGAGTGCAGCCTTACCGCCACCGCGGATCGCATGAAATGTGCCAACTGTCGGGTTTAGGGTGTGTGCATGGTTGTCATGTACTGTAAGGGGGGATGAGTTTGGTTGGTTCTGGTTGCGGGTGCGGGAAAGGCAGATACCCTTGTGCTAGTGGTTTATGCGGTAATGCGGTGATGCGGGAAGTACTGTGAGTGTTTATGCGGTATGTCGTGGTGGTTGGATACAGGACAGGACAGGACAGGACAGGGGAAGCGATGCAGGTGTATTGTGCAGGTGGGTAGGTGAGTGCGTTGGCATGGTGAGGGAGGGGGTTGATTGGTTTGGCTTGGGAAGAGGGGAATTAATAGTGAGTGAGTGAGTGAGTTGTGGTTAAGAAAGTGATAAGTGAGAATTGATGATAATTGATGAGGTCGTGAAGTTATTGGAATTAGTGAGGATTTATTTTACATTGTAAAAAGGCTGTAAATTGGAGGAATTTTACTTACTTACCTCTCTCTTTTTCAAACAACACGACATTTCCTCCCCTATAATTTTAAGCGAACTCATGTCAAGTTCCTCTCTCACCCTCTCTTTCTTGTTCTTTTAGCTTCAGCTTCAATCCCACCTATATTTTTTACTTTTTTTTTTTTATAAAAACATACATATGTATCTACATACTTCCAGCTTCTTTCTTGCCCAGCTGCAAAGTCGAGGAGGGGGTATTTTTATATTTAAAGTTGGACTGGAGCGCGGAGGTTTGTTTGACGTGATGAGATGAGAAACTTGATGCTTTGGTTAGGAGTTGTTTTTTTTTGTATCTAGATTTTCCAAAAGTTTAGTAGGAATTTGGGGTTTTGATAGGTTGATTGTGAGAAGTGTTGAAGGTGTGGGAGAGGGAGAGGAGTGGTGCTGTCATTTACTTTCTAAGCTGCTGCTGCTGTTGAAATATACTCTGCTGTCAAGCTTTGTTTTCATGTATGCTTATCACTTCGTGGGCCCATCTCTTCGCTTCACTCTAACCTGAGCAGGAAGGAAAAGCTCAAAATAAAATTTCTGTATGAAGGTTTAAGCTGTTCTCTGAAAGAGTGGAACTTTTGTCCGAAAGATTGAAGTAGAAGCGGAGAGCCGGGAGCAATGCGCATCCAGTCCACGAAATGTCTGCACTATGTGTTTGAGGGGGCGACTTTGGGTTGCGGTTTGTGTGGTATTTAGTGTTGGCTGGGAGGTGGGAGGTAGGAGTCGGGAGTTTGATGTTAAAGCGAAGGGGCCTGATCTTTGGGGTTTTATTTCAAGAAGTGGTGTTTGGAAGTGTTTGGAGCTTGAAAATACAACCCGGGGGAATGAAGACGTGATTGCTGAGGGCTTAAGCCAAGTTGCTTGATCAATAGGAGATCACAAGCTGCGCAAGAAGCAGCGTGGCGCTGAAAGCAAGCATTCGTATCTCTACCACACTTCAGAAATTCTCATACCCAGATTCCCGCAAGCGCTTTTTCGTTTGCGTCAAGTATATATGATTAGTTATCTTCTTGAATTTAAAATAAGTGAAAGAAAAAAGAGAAATTTCATACGAACAGTTTCGATAGCCGTGCTCGAGGCGCGGAGATAACTCTGTATGGAGATTCGTGGGTTGATGGCGAAGGGAATCAGGATTTAGGAGTGGAGGGTTTCTGACTTTTGAAATGGCGAGATGGGAGTTTAAGGGGGTTGAGGTGTTTGGGAGGGAAGGAGGGGTAGTGCTGTCGTTTATCTGTTTGCTGTCAAGTTCTTAGCTGCTGTGAAAACCCCTCTCTCACTTCCGCAATCCCAATACCGGAGCGCCTGGACTTGGATATCCTAATTCCCCCGATCCTCCTCAAAAAGTTCAGAAAAATATTTCCCCTATCCTCTCTGATAACATGAAAGCAAAAATGCAAGAAATAATAAAGAAATCTCTAGACGGGCTGCCTTCTTGAAATGTCATGTTTCCCAATCCTTGATCTCGTTAGACTGCTAACAGAGCGAGTTCTAGTCATCTTCGAGTTTTATTTAACTTGGGGTTTGTTGTAGGTGGGTTGAGATATATTGCGTTTGCATACCATACCGAGTTACGATGTTGTTCGAGAATAGTGTTTTTCCTTCCAGGTGGTTCTCTTGAACGTGTTATGTTCTGTTTTTTTAGGGGGGGAGGGGGTGGATCAGGGCAGTTTTATAATAATTATTAGGTTAGTTTTAGGTGTATCCATGCTCATTAAGACTCGCTATAGTACTGATATTGACTGTTATAGATTTTCTCAGGAGAAGGCCTTCTGAAATGCTTTGAGAGATATGTCCTCTCTCCTATAATAGCATTGCCACGGAGAAAAAGAAAAAAAGCGAAATGAATATCACAATCGAACACTCTAAGGCAAAACATGTTCAAGCGCTCATTGATGTGCGTAATTAAAGTGAAGAAGATTTGTATGAAAAAAGACCCCGCACTTTGAGGAAACCAGATAATAAGAGAAGGCTAAGAATTGATTTTCAGGTGAATTATTAAGAGAGGTTTTAGGGTTAGCTTCTTGCTGTCACGGCTCATTCTACCGTTTGGGTTTTAGTCTGCTGTTAAAGGCACATCTCACCTTTTTTTTCAAAGGCAGAGTTGTTCTGAATCTTAAATCCGTCGATTCCTATTAAAAAACCAGGGGTTGGTTGACAGTAAGTTGAGGGACTTGCGAAGCAGTACGAGATGATCTCTTGGTACGAACTCGTAGATGTGTCCTTGTTGCAGTTAGTTATTGATGTTATTCCAGTAGCATTGCCCAAAGTCACTCTTTTTATAGAGAGAACTGATCGTTTTGACTTCAACGATCTTGCTAGATTCGTTTCGTGATATTACTAATAATACTTCAATATAATTAAATGATTACAAAATGAAAATGCTTGCTATATTAAATACAAATGATAAACTACGAATACTTTCTAGTTCCTTCCTTTGAATACTATTTTCTTATATTACAGTGTTGCTTCTTTGAAGTGTTGTGGGGGATGGGCGGTGTACGGACCACCAATCGGATCAAGTAATATAAATTCACTTCCAAGCTATAATAAATATGTCGGTAATCTTAAACCTTTACTGGTTAGCATTTCTGAAGATGTTGTGTTAGACAGTTCTTCATATATGCTGGATTTCCAGACTCACTCTTGACCTTGCACATTTTCGCACCTTTCAGAGTCTCACTAGAACCTCATTCTTTTTTCCCCAAAAGTTCTGTCTATTTTTGTGCTACTAATTCGATTTCTTTTTGTTGCTATCAATTTTAGAATAACATCAAGGATGAGGTTCCCCGCACACTAAAGCTTAGAAATCCACAAATAAATAGACCGCTTTTTCAAGCTCCTAGCATACTTCATAGTATAATTCCCATCGCTCATCTCATCACTCTTGGGCTGTTTGCTCTCTCGTACGTATGGCCTTGCCATTTAGAGTGAATATCCGACCTTTGCATCGTCTATTTATAATATTGTGCTCTCCTTTCTAGAGGCGATACGTCAAAGCCATCAAGATTCAGACACTGAAATCACTTCACTATTTTAGCAACACCACACCTATTGTACAACTTCAAATCTGCCCTACTAATTATTTCGAAGTTTTAATGTCAGCAGAAGTTGATTATATTAAAATACTATTCGCTGTTGTTTCTAACTTTTAAAGTCTTTTTGAAAGTGAACGAATAGGCGTATCGGTTCTAGATTGGACAGTATAGTAAATATATTTCCCAAACTAGTAATGAAATTCACTTCAAACAATTAATTATCGAACACCTAGTTAATATTCGTGGATGTAGACTTTTGGGCATGAAGAGTTTTTGATACCAAGTGTTCAAGCTTGCCGCCGAGCTCTCCCACCCCCCTTTTAGAGCCCACCCAAACACACAATTTACTGCAACATAAACTCTTTACACGCAAGCAAGTTTGCTGCTGTCAAGTTAAAAAAAAAATATTACCCTAGATATTATTATCACCGATCGATTTAAAGTTGAAGTAATGGTACCCTGAAATATTTTCGCTACAGCGTTTCGGGGCCCGTTCCGGGGTAAACTCCTCCCCACAGCACGCTGAAGGGCGCTATAATTTAGGAGTCAATACGCTGAAGCAGCTCTTGGCGGCATAATTTGTAGGCAGTGAAGGAAGGGAACCAAACCCGCGCTAGTAAATCACGACCACCACACTTCATTTCTGTTCTCCTGGACTTTCGTTCAGCAAGGCCTCATGTCAACGAGGATCTGCTTTCTTCCAGCAATTGCCAACGGCGATACATCTTGGCACTGAGACTTTACGATAACAATATTTAACGGAGGACTCGAGGGCCGGGGCAGATTGTTTCAAGAACTTTTCCCCAGTTTCGACCACGACCAGCTCGGATGTCAATCAGCAAATTAGCATATCGCAGGATACGGTCTGCGAGCTGCAGACATGGGGTTATGATACAAGTGTACCTGCCAAGTAGTCAAAGACCCCAAAACTTTACTTACCTTCCGGAGAAGCCGCTGGAGATACTTCGTCTTTTCATCGGCTTTTCTTCTCGAGCCCTTTCGCGTACCGTGCTTGGAAATGTTTGTTGAGTTTGCCCTAGTTCGGCATACGAAGTGTACCGCATAGGGATCAAATGCCGAGAAGTTCTCAAGGAAGATCGGCCGTCTTTAAAAATTGTGATCCACTGCCCGGCCGGCCTGAATATGGATACCCAATCTGGATGGAACGCAGCTTGATATTCTCATTTGCCAGTTAAAATGTCTCCTGAAAGTTTAGAGGTATATCTGTATTCGCATTGGTTGAAAGCCTGAAAAGAATGGATAAACCGCTCCACTTGAGCGCGATGAGAAATGCTGATTCAGATGATGAGTAGGATTATTTATTGAAACACTGAAGAAGATGAGGTGGGAGGAATTGTTCATGCGATGTTTGTATAATCAAGTTGAGTTGCTTATGAACTTTTCGGCTTCAAGTGGGATGTCGAGTATAAATGTCCTACCAGAACTCAACCGTAGATACAGTACATTCATTCATCATTTCATCATAGCACCCTCATTCTCCTTTCTTTCAATCGCTACGCTTCTAGCTACTTCCCAAGCATTGACTTATGACTATGTCATCATCGGTGGTGGGACCAGTAGTCTGGTGGTTGCCCATCGACTCTCTGAACTTCCCAACGTTACCGTAGCTGTTATTGAGGCAGGTGCATCTGTTGTTTACAACATCAATGTGACAGATGGTATGCATCTGTTTTTTTTATCAAATTTTGGAGGATGAGCTCTTGGTGCTGTCTTCGGACATGTCTCATCTCCTGCGCTCAAACATCCGCTACAAGCCTACGCTAGCTTAACAAATAGTTGGAGGTTACGGTAATGCTTTTGGAACAGCTATCGACTGGGCATACCAGAGTACCAATCAGACATCTGGTGGTGGATGGGTTCAAACTTTGAGAGCTGGCAAAGCCGTTGGAGGCACCAGTACCATCAATGGTGTTCTACGAAAGCCATCTGCCATGACTGCAAATACTGATTGGGAACAGGAATGGCATATGCTCGTGCTGAAGATGTGCAAGTTGACGTCTGGCAAACGCTTGGGAATGATGGATGGAATTGGACAACTTTGCTCCCCTATTACATGAAGTCCGAGCAATTTCAGACTCCAAAACCCTTCCAGATAGCTGACGGTATCACTTACAATCCCGCCTTTCACGGAACTTCAGAACCCCTCAAGGTTGGCTACCTGAATGGTATCATCAACGGAACTGTTGGCCCAACTTTTAACGAGACCATGACAAGCGTGGGTGTTACCTGGAATAACGACATGAACGGCGGTATAATGGCTGGTTTCCTCTCACCTCCCAGAACGATCGACCAAGCAGCCAATATTCGCGAGGATGCTGGTAGAGCTTACTACTGGCCTATCGTAAACCGAACCAATTTGGTTCTTTACCAGAACACTTATGCAAGCAAGCTGGTCTGGAAATCCTGCTGCGATGATGTGGTTGCGAATGGTGTTGAGGTGGTGACCTCGAATGGAACTACTACCACGATTTCTGCCAATAAGGAAGTTACCACCTCTGCTGGCGCTCTTCGATCATCTTTGATCCTTGAGCTCTCTGGTATCGGAAACCCAGATATTCTTGAAAAATACAACATCCCAGTTGCTGTTGATCTCCCAACCGTTGGCGAGAATCTCCAAGATCAGACAAACAAAGGTTTAATCTTCGGAGATGTCAATACTGTAACTGGCTCAGATGGCTTCATCGCATATCTCACTGTCGAAGACCTCTTTCCCGGGAACTTGACTTCACTCGCCACGTCGGTTCAGTCATCCCTCTCATCCTACGCAATAAAGGTCGCAAATGCCAGCAACAACGTTGTCTCTGCAAACGATCTTCTCACTCTTTTCAAGCTTCAATATGATCTCATTTTCAACACTACCACTCCACTCCTCGAGCTCTTTATTACTGCTAGTGGTTCCGTCTTCGACTTCGAATACTGGTCCCTCCTACCCTTCAGCCGAGGAAACATTCACATCACATCTGCCAACGCTTCTGCAGCTGCTAGCATCAACCCCAACTACTTCATGCTCGATTTTGACACCGATGTCCAGGTTACCGGAGCGAAATTTGTTCGCAAAGCCATGGGAACACAACCTCTTAATGGGCAGAACACTGGAGAGACCAGTCCTGGACTTCATGCTTTGCCAGCTAATGCTACGGATGCGCAAATTGCAACATTTGTCAAGAATGGGTTCAGGAGCAACTTTCATCCCGTTGGAACGACTGCTATGATGGCAAGGGAGATGGGTGGTGTGGTTGATTCGCGTCTAAAGGTTTATGGCACTAAGAATGTGAGGGTTGTGGATGCTGGTGTTTTGCCTTTTCAAGTGTGTGGTCACTTGACGAGTACATTGTATGCGGTTGCGGAAAAGGCTGCTGATTTGATCAAGACTGAAGACGGCGAGGATTCTCCTTATGCTTTATCCATCGTCATTTGAGGACGGCTTTCCGGATCGGTAGGCGAATTCGGGACAGAATCATAACTTAAACAGAGTTCTAGGGTGATGCCTTGATATATTTTTAGGCGCTAGGTGCCGCCTTTCTTCTAGCAGAATATTGTCTTGAAAGGTTAACATCACTTCACGATTTCAAAAATATGCTCTCGCACTTAGCAACTTTAAGTCCAGCATTATAGAATTTTATGTTTTACGATCAAAAATATTAAATAAAGGGCAATTTAAGTGAAAACAATTCGGTTTATTTCCAGCTTTTGAAGTGTTTCCTACGATGTAATCTTACAAGTACCAGTTGACGTACTGGCTCGATAGTGTAGTTCGATGTTTGGCAGACATTTCGTTTCAGCTAACAATTCAGGGCTTATCTAGACAGCATTATCCGGTTGCCTATGAATTTATCACTGAAAAATCGAAGATGCCTGGACAACATGAAGAGTGGCAGGTCTCCAAGAAATACCCATTTAGACTGTTAAACCCCTGTCTCTACTAGCCTTGTAGGTCTTGCTAGGCATTTGAGCATCATTTCGTGATCAACGTGGCTAATGCAGTAATCGAACGACGAAGCAAGAATTTCTGTGACCCCTAGCGGACGGTGGGCTGTAAATTCGATTATAGTGTCAGTCTATGTTATGATTGGTTCCCGGGAGCCTCGTTAGTCGTTATGCCAGAAAGCGAACATCGCCGACATGCGCTAACCTTACAAGACACCACTGCTAAAGCAGGTCCTTATGGAACCTGCTCCAACTTCCGTCCTTCGTTCGAGCTCCAGCTCTTCTCTTATCGGGGGCAAAACAGTCGCGCAGTGGCTTTCTGAGATTAAGGCCAGTAACCTCAAACCGACAGAGGCCAAACCCCCGCAAAGCTTCAGAAATCGCGTCGTACAGGCGCGCATCTATCGCGATCGCGACCAATTCATTGCTTCCATCCGCGATGACGACGTCTGTCGCCTCGCAGCGTTATACCATAACGGTGATACCTGCACATTCTTCAAGCCGCCGTCTCGCGGTAGCTACAACATTTGCTACTTCGTGCAGTTCCAATCAAGCTGCATCGAAAGAGATGGCGATAAGTGGGTGGTGCGCGTGCCTCTGGCTCCGTGCTTAGCATTTGGTGGCAGGAGCAAGCTTGAGAGTGAGGTCGCCACAATGCAGTAAGAGTCTTTTCCTTTTGTGTTTACTTTATATTTGCGATGGATGGCACGAAACTGACGACTCGTTCATTTTTTGCCCTACCTAGGTTGGTAGCCGACAGGACGACCATCCCGATCCCCAGGATCCACGCGTATGCACTCGGCGACGGCCCCGAGCTATTTCCCTCGTTCCTCATACTCGAATATGTTGAAGGCCTAAAGTTAACCTACGCCGATTTCAAGAAGCTGTCGGATGAACAGCGCACACGCCTCTACACTTCCCTCGCCGATATATACATACAACTTAGGCGGCTTGAGTTTCCCTCCATCGGGTGTGTGACGAGAGAACCGGATGGCTTCGAAGTCCGCAAGAGGACTGTCACAATCGACCTCAATATGCAAGAGCTGGAGGGTCTGGCTCCATCTGAGATCCAAGACGCATACTACAGCGCTAGCGGGACCCTTACCTCTGCCAATGACTACATTGCGATGCTGCTGCAGATTGCGGACAATGCGTTTTCCAAGGGTTGCGGTACTGTCTCGGAGGAGGAGGGCGAAGACCATCTCTACCATCTGCACTTGTTCCGCCAGTATGCCGAGCATTGGGTTGACCGCAGTCTCGACCGTGGCCCCTTCGCCCTCATCCATGGAGACTTGGAACTATTTAATCTGCTCCTCGGCGACGATATGAACATTGTCTCAGTTCTAGACTGGGAGTGGAGTCGGGTGGTGCCTCGACAGTTGTTCAAACCACCCTTGTGGCTTAGCAACACCACGATAGAGGACATGTCCTATGGCTACAGATATAGGGATTATCTCGAGAGCTTGGACAAGTTTCTGGTCGTCCTGCGTGTCCAAGAGCGGGAAAGATATGGGAGTGAGCTCCTGGCAGATGAGTGGGATAAAGGGAAGCAGAAAAGCGGGTTCATGGTCGCCAATGCTTTGGAAAATTGGACCGCCATGGACTGGTTCGCGAGCCGATACATCAACTTGAGAGTCTATGGTGGAAAAGAGGACCTGCCAGAGCGAATAAAGACATTCATCCAGGATGATCCTGCTCGCAAGGCTTTGATTGAGAGGAAGGTCCTTGAGTGGACTTCTTACACAGCGCAGCTGCAGCAACTTGACGCATTTGTTAGCCACTCCAAAGACCGCATTACGGCAGCACCGGATGGCAAACAAAAATCTGCTTCTACTGTACAAAGCTTTCTCACGCGGCTATGGCTATGGAAGATACCTATCCCATTACCCACCCAAGCCCTTCCATTCGCCTGGGGAAGTATTCTTGTCATTATCGCCGGCACCTCGTACTTATTCGGGCGGCGCATGGTTCGGCTCCTATTTTCCCACTAAGCACGCGCTTAACTATCAGGATGATTCCATGTCCTTCAGTTGCTTCAGCTCCTCTTCTACTTTAGAAAACTGCTCTTCCAGGCGCTCAATGGCCATTTCCTGTATTTCCAGCAGATCCTCGTTAGTGAGATTAGACGTTTCCTTCCCTCGTTTGTTCAAGGCGGCGGCTGATGATGATAAGATCATGTCCGCGGTATCTCCACGCTCCATCGCATCTCGAATCTCCTTCATCTTGTCCTTCTTCTCCTTGATCTTCTCCTTGAGCTCGTCTTTTCGCTCCTTGAGCTTCTCGAGCTCTTCGATGCGGGCATTAGTGATCCTGTTCGACATCTAAGACAGCCGAACACGTTAGAACATGAAGGAGATATCAGGCCATACATGATACGATAAACTATACCTTTTCTATATCATGCTCGTGTGGAGTAGGGGGTGGGTAGTATTCTAGCGAGAAGCACAGATGTCACCGTCTTCAAAGCATGGAGACAGCCTTAGGATAGTGGTTCTTATGCTATAGATGCTTATTCAGCTAGGAGTTTTTCAGGTCCAAACTAACCCTTCATCTTATGACTCAGACTATGGAGACGTACAGGTCACTCCTGCATCTCTAATAGGCTTGACAAGTCCTGATGCGTTGGCAGACTATGAGTCCTCGGGACCTTATCGCGGCCATATTGACTTTCTTACGATTCAAACTTATAAGTCAGAGGAAGCGATGAGGGGTGCTAGTTGGTTAGTCCAGGGGCAATATCTGCCAAGTCGAGTCATAAGAAACATTTTAAGGCTCTCCTTGTGGCTTTCTCCACCTCGGCTTTTCATTAAGAATTTGTTAGAATGCGCGATATTACCGTCTCCTACCCGCACGTGATCCCTATTATAAAGTAGCAAGCGCTATCATGATCACTTAAGAAGGCGGTGCGGGTCTTGGTGCCTACGCGTTCAGGCCGTTAGGCCAAAGCCTCGGGTCAGCGCTGCGGTAAGGGGAGGGGAAGGGGGACAGGCCTTATATCCTACCCGACCCCCGCCCCCCAAAATCAAATTTGCTAACATTTGGGCTCAAGAATTCATTTCTGTGTATTTGTAGTGTTCCTTAGCCCTTGCGAGCTCAAACTCACGGGTCTGCGCGCAAAGGGCATTTTCTCAGCATTCTCAATCATTGCTTAAAAGTTATAAAATCACTAAGAATAATCATTGTTTATAGTTCCAGGACCAGGAGTTTAAAAAAAAAAAGAGGAAAATCACATTTCTATGCACTATGATTTTGTGATTTAGAACTTTTGATGTTTCCGTTTATTAGCAAAATACTCTATACCACTACACAGAACCAAAAAGTTAAGCTCGTTAGGCAAAGAAGCATCTATGCCTAGAAAGCAGAGAAGGGTTGGGGGAGGGTTGGTGGGAGCTCGGGGAATAGGTTGGAGTTATTTAGGGGTTTTAATTGTTTTTGAGGAGTGGTGGTGAAGGTAGGAAAGAAGCGAATCTGTTCGGTTTTAGAAAAAAGCACGGGTAGGATTGAATAGTAGCTACTTGCCGCAAAACTTACCCATACCATTATTGAAGTACAGTTCAGTCAGTCTACAAATAAGTAAGTCAACCCCATCAATC
>JAAMPI010001179.1:0-18152 GCA_013054445.1 Cudoniella acicularis
AGGATATATGAAGTGAAGTGAGTTGCTAAAAGAGTGTGAATTGCTAGTCTACAGAACAGCTTTTAGTAAGAGCTGTGTCCCTTATTTATAGGCTTCCGGTGCCCACATGCTACCGAGGTTCCTGCTCATCTTCCTACGCATAAACTGCAGTAATAGCTTATGTCTTGGCCCATGTGATCGATGATACCGTAGGATCTAAAGGCATAATCATCATAGCCACTTCCCTTGAATCCTTGGGGTGAGACCCCTGGGCACGTGACCAGGAATCGCTTCCTCAACACAACTGAGAACATGTGTGCTCATCTGCACCTACACCATTATTCCTAGATGACCCACCCTCACCCTCATCAATAATCCTCATCCCGCCCCTATCATCCCAAGCTATCCTTCCCTCAACCGCAGCCCTCATCAACTTCTCAGACGCAACCTCCTTCTCCCCTGTAAATGGATCCCACTCGAAACCCTCCTTCAACCATATCCACCTCAAATAGGCCCTCAACTCCTTATCCTCAGGTAGAACACGCATCCACTCCGGCTGAAAACCCTCTTCCTCGTTGCCCTCTCCATTCCAGCTCTTGGCTTTACCTCGAAGAACATCACGACAGAAAATACGCCAGGAATCGATGGTGTAAGGCCCTTGCGTCATGTGGCCAATCTCCCAGGCGTCGCGAGGGTCATCGTCAAGAAGGATCTCGCCTTTCTTGATGTCGCGGCCGGATTCTTTGGTCGGGTATCCACGGACCGCATACCTTTTGTCTTTTAGGGGGGGATCTTCGAGCCACATTTTGGCGTAGGTTTGGTAGGTCATTGCGCGTTGGTTTTGGAGGCCGAGATGCCGGATTATGGAGAGAATTTTTTCCCTATCTGCAGCGACGAGAGATTCGGGGGTTGGGTATTTCTCCATGAGTTCGTAGAAGACGGGAATGGCGTGTTTACCATGAGTGCGGTTGAGGAAAGTCACGGCGACAAGTAGGCGAAAGGGTTCATGAGCAAGCTTTTCTTGGATGAGCCCGAAATGTGGAGCAGACAGAGGTGGAAAAGGTATGCATGAGACTATGCTACCTGGCGATCGCCTTTTTAGAGTCTCCGTTGCTTCGTTGCTGTCCTTCGGGTTCTTTGGCGTTTTGGGGACAGGATTCTCCCTGGTGTCTGGATCAGCAGAGTCCTTTAACGACTCCGTTTTTTTTTGCCTTACGAGTTTTAGACTTTTCCCCTTTCGAAGGAGAGATAGGTGGTATGAAGTATGGAGACTTGGCAGGTGGCTTCTTTGCTTTGGTTTTGGCTTCTGACTTGATAAACCTGCCCTGTTCATCCCTTTTCACCAGGCATGGTTTCTTTGCAGTCGAGGGTGGCGTTTCGGATGGCTTGAGTTTTTGTGGAGTGGTAGGCGTTTTGGCGGCTGAGAACGCTCCATGACTATCTCTTTCTACAATGACCTGCTGGTTTGAAGTTTTCTTGGAGTTTGTTTGAGGGCTCGCGCCTCCCGTACGTTGCTTTGGTACGAATCGGCCTTTTTCATCTCGTAGTGGTGTAATGGGATGTTTTGCAATAGCGCTAGTAGAAATACTTCTTTTGGGTAGGATGATTGAAAAACTTGACACTTTGGGAGGAGTTTTGGGGGCAAAGCGGCCTCGCAAGTCTCTTTCGACATTCATAACCCTGCTTGGCAAAACACTAGTAGACGCCCTCCTCTTCCGAGCAATAAGACCAGTAGACTTGGACGAATCAACAACTGTAGCAACACTTCGTCCTCTTCTAGAATTTGACGTTTGATCATTATCGCCATCTTGAATTCCAGCTCGCTTCTTCGAAAGAAATCTGCCATGAACATCTCTTAACGGAGTGAATGGTCGCTTGACTGAAGTCGACGAGGATTTCCGTCTCTTGGGCGCTGGGGCAGTGGCAGCGCGCATAGGAAACCTCAAAGCGTCATTTGGGGAAACGGTGGAGTTGCGACGAGTAAGTTTGGGTGTGACTTGCATTTGGCTGAATTCATCACCACTATGATCCCAATCCATAGATCCATAACGAGCCATGCTGAAAACAGACCCGAGATCTTCGTCTTCAGCCTTGATGAGAGGCCTGAGTGGTGGTTGTATGTCGGCGGGGATCCAAGTCTTGGATGGAGAGTAAAGGATGACTCTCGGTTGGTGATTTGGAATTATATTCGGTTCATTGTTCTCTTCTACGGAATCGAGGACGTCTGGGGTTTGAAATCCACTCGCTTCTCCTGATACATCCTCTCCTTCGGCAATAACATCAATGTGCTGTGCTTCCAGGAATTGACTACCACTCGCAGAGCCCTGGTCTCCTACGAGTGGTAGTCTTTTGAAGTTTCGACTGGCGGTTCGGAATCAATATCCATCGCATCGTTGGTAGACACTTTTTTCTCCACTCGATTTCGTCTTCCGCCTTTCAACTTCTTGGCGTTTGTATCGGGGAGCTCAGACAGGGGTTCGACAACATTCTCTGCAATCTTTTGAATTTCTTTGCTTTTTCGTCCGCGATCACCACGCTTGGGTATAGCCTGAGCTTGTTCGACTTCTACCTCCGCAGGATCGCCATTTTGCTCATGCTGGATGCCCGAAACAGGTTGATCAACGGTCTTGTCGGGGGCATTTGAGACAGCTACAGGCTCTTCCGCAGGCGCAGCTACAGACTTTACATCTTGCTCTTTCCTGGCCTTCCGACCTCTCTCGCGGCGCTTCTGCTGTTTTGGCTCCTCAACTGGATCTGAAGTTTCGGGCTTTGCTTGCTCGATATCTTGTTTTGGCCCACTAGAGGGAACATTCACTTCGGCGGGTGTTTGGTCATCGACCGTCTTCTTTTTCTTGTCCTTCTTTACCTTCTTCTCCTTGGGCTTATCTGCACTTGCTGTAGAACCCTGGGCATTTTGAAGACCATCGACTGGTGGTTGAGGTGCGACCTTGTTCTCCAAAGCTCCTTTCCTGTCATCAAGGTCCATCTTCTCAAGAATAGTTTCGCCCTCTGAAAGCTTGTTGTGGTTTCTGGCCCTCTTCCTCTCCCGCTTCTCCTTCTTTCTCTTGTTTTTCTTGGCTTCTTGCTCCTCAGTTATCTTTTGAGCAATTTGCTTTTCCTGCTCTCGCGGCCCAAGTTCCCGAAGTACTTGTTGAACGAGTGGGCCAGCTTTGGCGGTCTCAAGAGCCTCTTTTGTCTGAACCAGTAGGTCGATTACATTCTTTGGGAGCCCGGCCTTTTCAGCGAGATGTCTTGTCCGGTCTGCTACTTTTTGCTTCTTCTTCTCCGCCTTACTAAGTCTTGTCTCATCGTCCACGCTTAATGTTGCAGGCGCCTCTACCTTTGGAGGCAGCTGTGCAGAAGATTCTCCTTTCTTAACTGACTCCTTCTCGGCGCTCTGTTCCTTTTCAACCTGAGCCTGAGCTCTCTTGGCCAATTTCTTCTTCCGCCTCTCTTGATTCTCCGAAGTTTCCTCCTTCGTCTTCGTGTCTGGTTTAGCAAAGTATCCGGATGTCGTGGGCCCCTGCACAGCTTTCTTCCTCTTCGCCTTTGCCTTCTTTGCCCTCCTCTTTGCAGAGCCGGTATTCTTATTCGTTATCGAATCGACGACAGAAAGCGTTTCCTCATGGCTTGGGCTCTTCGATTTGGAAGCTTTGAGCTGGACACTTAGGGTTATTGATTGCGTGGCGAGGAGTTGTGGTATAGATTGAGCTTCCGTTGAGTCATCTTCCTCTGGCTTCGAGAGCTTAGCCGGAGTGGTAGAAGCCAAGGTCTTTTCCGACTCTGGAACAAGTTTCTTGGCCTGTTTCATCTTCTTTGCCGCCAATTTCTTGTCATTATCATCTGGCCTCGTGAGCTCAGCTGGAGTTGAAGAAACCAAGTTTTTTTCTGGCTCTGGAACAGCTTTCTTCGACCTCTTTGCCGCCTTTTTCTCATCATATTTTTCCTTCTTTTGCTTCTCTTCCTCGCTCAAAACTTTCACCTTCTTGACTGGAGTCTCAGGACCAATCATAACATCAACCTCCATCCCCGTCACATTATCACCCTCATACCAGTCCTGCGAGCTCTCCAACTCAGGTCCCTTCTTTGCAGCCCTCTTTCTCTTTTTTCCGCCTTCAATACTAACAGCAAGCTGATCTGCAATGCCACCAGCAATTTCAGCAATCTTTCCAGCAGCCATTTCTAAGCCCAATCCCAATTCCATGCGGGCCTCCGCTTCGTTGACCATTTCCAAGTGCTTTCTCTTTTTCTTCTTAAGCTTGGTAACTTCTTCTGGGGGAGCTATTTCGAGTAGTTCACGCAGGAATTCGGATTCAGAGGGGTCAACATCGAAGGTTTCGAGAGGGTCATCGATATCTTCTGCAACTGAGGGCGCTGGGGAAGGCGAGGGAGGAGGACGAGGTTGGCTTGAAGGTGGTGCTGACTGTTGAGACTGTGGAGTTGAAGAGCGGGGTTGACTAGAAGGTGGTATAGACTGTCGCAATTGAGAAGAAGGTATAATCCGAGTCTCTGATTGAAATAGCGAGGGAGGTAGAATCCGGTTTACTGACGGCGATTTCGAAGGAGGTAGGATTCGAGTTTGCGATTGCGATTGCGTCTGCGACTGCGAATCCGGCACCTAATCCACCATAAAATTAGCAAAACAGTCCCTCTTCCCACCTATTTCACATATAAACTCACCATTTTCTCCAGCTCTTCCTCCCCCCCCACCCCTCCTCTTCAACTTCTTCACCTTCTTCCTCTGAGTCCCACTCAGCAGCAACTGACTATCATCATCCACCGTCGAACTCTTAATCTCCTTCACCCCCTCCTTAACCATTCCCCTCGCCCTCATCAACCCGACCTCAAACTCAGAATCACTACTCCGCGCATCATTACTACTATCCCTATGCGCCAACCCATTCTCCACCCTCTCACTGAGCAACGACATCTCGCGCTCGCTCAACAACCTCTCTAGAGGGTGCTCTGCTTCCCAATCCGCGAATTCAGTGATATCGGAGCCTCCTTCGGGGGAGCTTGCGACCGGGCTTGCGAAGTGGAAGGTCAAGGGTTCTGCAATTAAGTCTTGTTTAATTGAGGGGAAGTTTGCGATTGGTGGTGGACTTGTGACGACTGAGCTTGCGTCCGAACTGACTAGGCTCTGGGACATTAATTGAACGCCAATCGCGTGGTGTGGGAGATTTCGTGCTCGGGCTTTGATGCGAGAGGAGGAAGGAATGCGGTTTGTTTGTAGAAAGTTTGCTTAAAGGTAGGAACAAAAGAAGTTGAACGAAATAAATTTTACCGAGTCTCTTTTCACGATAGGCTCTTATCGCAGCTACAGCTTCAAGGATTCTTGAACCAATTAGACGTCAGGAATTCGTGATTACGACGAGAAACATTTCATTGCGTTGGAACTCAGAACATGATTTCAAAAGTATTGGCACAGTCTAAGATCTCACTGTCATGGCAGCGCAGACCCAAGTCATGAGAAGAAGGCTCCCAGACTGGAACACTCCGCCCTCTACCCCCTTTATACACATCCATCTACCCCACATATAATAAGACTAGTAGCACAATTCTTTCCATCTCCACTCCATCTCTCCCGTTCTCAACAAATGAAACCCCAGTTTATCATTTAGTGACCGCCAGGTCTGCTCCAATTGTAGGAGGATTGTACATGACCTTTCTTGTCTTGACCGGGGACCACTTGTATCTCTTTACCCAAACACTCAACGCAAACATCACGCTAGTGATAACCAAGACCTTCATGCCCATCTTCTTTCGTTGATCCATCTCTGGCTCGGCTGACCAGTTCAAAAATTCCACAACATCCTTTGCCATTTGTGATGCCGAGGCCGGGGTACCATCTTCGTATTCAACCAAATCGTTGTAGAGAACACGAGCCATTGCAATGCCGGTACCAGGGAAGTATGGGTTGAAATTAAGTCCTTCAGGAACAACAGCTCCCGCGGGTGGCTCCTCAGGGTATCCAGTCAACAAGCTGAAAATATAGTCACAACCACCGTGGCGTGCCTTGACCATCAAGCTAAGATCCGGGGGAAGAGCACCGTTATTCGCAGCACGAGCAGCCTCGTCATTTTTGTAGGGGCTTGGGAGGTAGTCGGACAGCTTTCCAGGTCGCTTCTCGATTTCGCCCTCGTCATTGGGTTCTGAGTCGTACTCGTTCTCTTCAGCCATCACCTTGGCTTCATCAACAGTGTGTGTAACACCAACCAATGACCGGTAGGGAATTCGGCTGAGGGAATGGCAAGAGGCGCAAACTTCGCGATAAACTTGGAAACCTCGACGAAGACTATGCATTGTTAGTTGGGCTCCAAAAATAGGTCGAAGGTAACTTCTTACGCTTGATGATCGAAAGTTTTATTGTACTTGGCGTGCTCCCATGGGTATTTGGTAGGATGAAGACTGTCC
Organism: Cudoniella acicularis; assembly: GCA_013054445.1. Taxonomy (NCBI): domain Eukaryota; kingdom Fungi; phylum Ascomycota; class Leotiomycetes; order Helotiales; family Helotiaceae; genus Cudoniella; species Cudoniella acicularis. Next base: position 6,394 of record JAAMPI010001179.1, read on the forward strand.
AGGAGTCAGCCATGAGCTCTGAATTACCCTCGTCCTGCGATCTGCATATCGCGATGGCCATGGGTGCCTCGAATCCCCCCAAATTGCTACCAAATACAATCGCAGAACCCATTGTGAAAACTCACCCTTCTTCAACAGGTGTCATGGCGTATAGTTCGGGGCCGTATAGATGATAGTACCATGCCATTGAACCAATGGCCACGGCGGTCGCTGCAGAACCTGCGACGTTCAATTTGAAGGGCGACGCAGCTTCGGCAGTCGAGCTGGCAGAAGAGGCAGCACGCTATGATATCCATCGTCAGCATTCAATTGCACTCCCAGCAAGTCAATCCTCCAATTTGAAGCTCTTCCGACTCGGCCCTGGTGGTTGAGGATGCTCTGATGTGGATCGTACCTTTGTCGTGTTGACGGCGCCATTCCGAACAGCTCCGACAGCGCGCGTCGAGCGCAGACAAGATCTGCCCAACATTTTGAGCACAGTATGCCTCAGCTGGAGATCACTTCGCAGGAGAGACGATAGCTCAATTGAGTAGTGGGATGAGTGATTTGAGGTTGGAAGTTCCCGGATCAAATTCAAATCTGGTGGTCGGCTGTTCCGAGAAGAGATCAACCAATCACGAAGCGCGTAAGCAAGTGCTTACTTAAGTATATTATGATTGGTCGATTGAGGCAACTTCTTTAAGGAGGGGTTGCAGAACTGTTGATAGATATTTTAAAAGTAAGTTTGAAAAGAGCTCAAAATTATAGACAAGGGAGTAGTTTTATTTCGAGGACTGTCGGTAATCGAAAATTCTGTGTTCATAACTTGGTTCATTTATTGGCCTCCCAGCATTGATATCATTAGAAGCATGTTACAGGCGTGATACATCATTGAACTTTTGTTTGCTTCCCAAAATTTCGCAAAACAAATCATTTCCCAAACTCCTAGAATATGCCGAATAATTCACGAGCTGCCGTTGGTAGAATGACCATTTACGCCTTTGGTAAGCTCCCTACGCTGCTGAACCGAATTTGCGAGCAGTTCAAGAACAGATTCCGTATCGTCCCATCCAATACAGGCATCCGTGATACTAACGCCGTATTTCAGGCCGCATTTGCCTTCTTTTGGTACCTTTTGGTTGCCTAAGGAAGGTTAGTATCAGGATAATGTCAAGTGGAGGTTGAACGAACCCTCATTGATGTTGCTCTCAATCATGACACCCATAATTGCGTCCTCTCCCTTCGAGATTTGCTCAGCCAGGACTGCCGCAACCTTCGGTTGATTGTTGTGGTTCTTCAGGGAATTTCCATGACTACAGTCCACCATCAATCTCCCATTGACTCCAGCCTTTGCCAATGCGGCTTTTGCCTCCTTTATGCTCTCTGCATCATAGTTTGTTCCCTTGGTACCACCCCGAAGAATAACAAAGCAGTCCTCGTTGCCAGTGGTGCCAACAATTGCCACAACACCAGGTTTTGTTACAGACAAGAAGTGGTGAGGGTGTCTAACAGCGCCAATTGCATCAATTGCCACTCCCAACGAACCGTCCGTGCCGTTCTTGAAGCCTACTGGGAAACTAAGACCACTTGCCAACTCCCTGTGCAATTGAGATTCTGTCGTCCTCGCGCCGATAGCACCAACACTTAGCAAATCGGCCAAGAATTGTGGCGAAATCGTATCCAGCAACTCACTTGCCAGTGGCATTCCCTTCTCAGTCAAATCTACGAACAATTGTCTGCTTGTCCTCAACCCCTTATTGATCTTGAAACTGTTATCGATATCGGGATCATTGATAAGACCTTTCCATCCAACTGTTGTGCGGGGCTTCTCGAGGTAGGAGCGCATAACGATCAGGAGATCATCTTGGTATTTGTTCTTGAGGGCGACTAATTTGTCGCAGTATTCGAGGGCAGCCGCTGGGTCATGAATCGAACATGGGCCAATGATGACGAGGAGGCGCCCACGTGAATCTGTACCCTTGACGACTTCGACGGCCTCATCACGACCTTTTATGACTGTATCTTTCGATTTGGGAGTTTGGGGAATTTCGGATTGAAGAAGGTCGGGAGGGGTCAAAGGATTATAACCTCGAACTGCAAGTTATGATTAGCATGCGGCTGGCAATATGAAATACTGAATTTGAGTCCTTACTTCTCCAGTCCTCAGTGTTGGATTTGTTGCCCACATTTGGGTTCTCGATGTGGTACTATACGTGAGTCAGACTATGTCATATTGTAAAGAAGTAAAATACAATTGAAAGATTCAAGTACTGTAGACATGTTGGGGGTTTTTCTTTTTGAAGTTGGGCTTCACCAATTGATGCGGCAACGGAAGAAAGAAAGCAGAGAAGTTGTTGTTTGTTAGTTGAACAGGTGGTGGGCTATGAGTCGATTCGATTAAAATCTAGACATTCTGACTACTCCGATGTTAGCCCGGTGCGGTCAATCATGCCGGCTGACCCCGCAAAATTTCCTTCTTCAAAACCCGGTCCGGTATTTCGGAACGAAGACAGCAGTGATTGAGTAGCCGAAAAGAGGGTTTTCACAACAGTATGGGCGAGATGCCGGTACCTACCTCTGTAGGCCACTTATTGCTTTGTGACTGTCTATTTCAGCTTAGATCCCCGTATTTATTTACCCCTCAACCCTTGGGTTACCCGCGATTTCTAATTTTCGGCGTGGCATTGAAAGTTCAATAACATTTGACTCACTCTTCGACACGTAGCTCGTGACGCCGAGGGCACCTTTAAGTCACTAATTAGAGGAGATGCAATATTCCAAGTGAGGTGCAAAACAATCATCTTCCGATTATTGTATCAATAAAGCGTTGCAGTTTGCCTGCGGTCTTTTCTACCGACCCGAATCCCAGCCTTTAAGCCGCGCCAGAACACAAAATGAAGCCAAGTTTATCTTGAATAAAAACAACTAGGAATCTGCTTGTGCCACCAAATCCGGGATATCATCAACGGTCTTGCGGCCTTCTAAAATATCTACTTGTGTATTAGCAACTACCCTCTACAGAAAAATGGACGGGTCAAAACTTACCGAGTACCGCTTTGAACAACGGGTATTCGTCCTCTCTTCCTCTCGTCTTCAAAAAGCTGTTCACCTCCTTTGCGGTACTCGTTCCTTGCAACTTTTGGCCGTTCAACTCGGTCTTCTCAACCTCATCAACACTAAGGCCTCTTTCAACCGCCATCTTGGCACAACGGAAATTTCGACCGCCACTACAACTTGTAATGAGATCAGCCACACCGCAACTCTCTTCTGTGAAAGTTCCCGCATGAACAGAATGGCCAAAGAATTCCTTGCCAAATTTCACCATTTCAAGTAAGCCAACTCGCATAACCGCTGCCTTGGCATTATCACCCCAGCCCCGGCCCTCCACAAAACCAGCTGCCAAGGCAACAATGTTCTTCAGCGCACCACCGAGAGAGACACCAGCTACATCTGAAACCATGCGAACATGGAAATATGGTCGATGGAATAAAGTCTTGAAAATGGCATGGTCAAGAGGAGGATAGTCCGAAGGAACTGGTCTTAGCCTGGCCTTGCTCACACGTCCTCGTGCGTCCCTCTGTTCTTCGTCTGCGGATGTAATCGTGAGTGTGAGATTAATCTGAGAGCTTGATGGAGAAGGTCCAGTCGGGGTGGCAGCTCGGGAGTCGATGACGGGTGGATCGTAGGCAATTGTTGTTTCTGACCATTTTTCTGCAGCAATTTCATTGGCGATGTTGGCTCCTGAGAGAGCACCGCAGTATATTCCAAGACCTTCACCAATCCATTCACTGAATAAACTGATCTCTGAGGAGGTAACATTAACACCCTTTATGCAAGAAACTCCTCGCGCAAACGGAAGAATGTTGCCCTCCAGTTGTTTGGATATGCGTCCAATAAACTGATGTGGCAAGTTGAACACCAATATTGAAGAGCCCTTGACAGCATCCACAACCGAGGCATTGGCAACAACATTTTTGGGAAGGGCAATATTCGGCAAGTATTTGACGTTTTCGTGGTATTTGTTGATGATGGTTGTGAGCTTCTGCGGCGCTTCTCCAACCGAAGAATCGAAGTGTTTCGAGTTTTTCGATATGGAAACCTCTTCCTCATACACCCACATTTGTACATCCTCCTCAAAAAAGTCGGGATGTTCTTTAGTGTTTTCGGCCACGATCTTCGCAATTGTAGATCCCCTAAAATGTTAGAATAAGAATAAATGCTAGAAAGGACACATACCAATTTCCTGATCCCACAACCGTCACCTTGTGCTTCTTCGCGGGAGCTCCTAGAGTTGCCATGTTGGATCGCTGGGGTACTTTGAGATGCTGGGATGTTTGGGCAATTCTTCTGGCGACTTGAGAGGTGTTTCCTATGAGTCGTATGAGCATCAGTCGGGTGATGAAGGGTTGGGAGTATTCAATGCGAAGTGTGGGGTCAGAGGAGAGAATACGTAAGGGCGTTGAGGTAAGACATTGAGTTCTCCCCAGGTCTTGTGCCCAACTGCTTGTGCCCCTCCAGTGCCATTTTGTTGCGTTGAGCTCCCTCCCGAGGAAGGACAGGGGGGGCTCACCGCCGGCAGAAAGGGGAGCTCGGGCGGAACAAAACTTGCATGTGCAAGTCACGGCAAGATTTTGTTAGAACGTCTCGAGGAGAACGAACCACAGCTTTGCAGTAACCTGGAACTCCTGCGGTACGATGATGACAGAGGGATAGCAACCCTGATATTAAGAGGGATGCACTTCACCTGCTGCCAGCCACCAGGAGTCCAGCAGTCCAGGACGCCATCCCCTGCGATCACGGGACAAGAGCCCGTGGGGTCTCGATATACTATCGCAGAGTGCACTTGCAGCCCCTAAGAAATATTTGGCGGCGTTCTTTGGTGAGGGAAAACATGCGATCGTCCAGAAAAAAAAAAAGTTGATGGGCCGATGATCACTTACTCATGATAGCCCAAATCCTCCCCCCTTAATACCCAAGATTTGTGTATCCGCAAAGCTCGCTTTCGAGTGAAGCTCAAAGGTTACAAAAGCGATGGCAGCTGCGAACATGCTCCAGCAGTGTGCCTTCTCCTCTCAAGCGTCAACTCGCACCTAGGTAGCGATCCTGGTCGGAGCACGTTCCTCTGCGGTTCCTGGCCCATGACGTTGTTGTGAATGCCTCTCGACCCATATCGCATCCCGCATCCTGCATCGCCCTACCAGGTACTACAGTGCTAGCAGCACATCTTTAGTGCTTTTCTCTTCACCGTCTTCCTGCAATTTCTTCGCCCTATTTGGTTATTCAGTATCCTTAAAGCTTCCTGTCCTTCCCTTCCTTTGAAGCCGGCGTCCTCGAATTCTCTCTCGTTTTGCGACCGAGCAGGCCATATCTCGGCGCGAGCTCATCCCCCACCACCACCTTCGTACTGTCTGGACGACAATGGCTCCGAAAACAATGGTATCCAACGAAGTTTATCTGCTCCCCCTGAAAGATGACGGGAGTCCAGATGTCTCCGGCGGATATATCTATCTCACTCCCAAGACTTCAGCGCCAATCACCGTTCGATTTGAGATTGAAGGTACTTCTTCAATATGTAGGCATGGCAGTCTTTGGGTGAACGTCCCCGAAGAAGGGGAAGAATTTCGGAGGGACCGGTTTCGACAGTTTAGGTAAGACCAGCCATTGTGTCCTCGAACTATTTGAGCTGACGCCTCTGCAGACTCGAGCCCGACTTTAATCGAACCATCGAGATCTCCGTACCTATTCATGGCGCCGGCGCTTTTGCCTTCTACACCACCTATGCCCCCCCTTCCTGACCTGTCCGAGACAATTCTAAGGCCTGCTACGGCGACACAGACGCCTACATATTATATTGATGTTGCTCCTCGATTGACGTTAGAGGGGGGGCAGATGCCATTGGCGGCCTTGTCTATTTTCTCGTTGATTTCAAAATTTATGGGGAAATATCCAACAGACTGGGACAAACATCTGCGAGGGATTAGTGAAAGGGGCTACAATATGGTCCACTTCACACCTTTACAACAGCGGGGAGCTTCAAACTCGCCATACAGCATTTATGACCAGCTCGCCTGGGACCCTGAATGTTTCCCCAATGGCGAGTCCGACATCAAGAAACTAGTTAAAAGCATGGAAAACGAACATAGTTTGTTAGGTCTCACAGACGTCGTCTGGAACCACACCGCCCATAACAGTAAATGGCTCCAAGAACACCCTGAGGTTGGATACAACGTTTCAACCGCGCCTTGGTTGAAATCTGCGCTTGAGTTAGACACTGCGCTCTTGGAGTTTAGTAAAAAGCTGGCAGATTACGACCTGCCCACAACTTTAACCTCTGTGGATGACCTTTTGAAAATCATGGATGGAATCAAAGAGAAAGTTATTGCTGAACTCCGACTTTGGGAATACTACGTTTTTCACATTGAACGTAATGCGGATGCAGCGGTTGAAGCGTGGGCTAATGGCGACGTCACATTCCCAGAAGGTGGCTTTGGAGGTTCTGATATTGGTGGTCTCCAGACTATTAAGAATGCCAGTCCAGCACAGCAGGCTGAGTTCTTGAGTAAGAATGGAATCATCAATAAGGACAGCATAGGAGCGCGGTACTACAGACGCGTCGACTCTTCCATAGCAGCAGCGTTACTTACTGCTATCTTCGGTCGCTTTGATGGAGACGATTCTGATTCCGCGGACCAAGGAGCAGCACGAAGTCACATCGTCAAAGTTTTGGATGAGGCCAATTTACCTCTTTACAAAGAATACGATGTCGATGTTGAAGAGATTCTCCAGCAGGTTTTCAATCGAGTGAAGTATGTCAGGCTGGACGACCATGGGCCAAAACTAGGACCGATTAACTTGAAGAATCCTTTGATTAAATCTTACTTTACAAGGCTTCCTAAAAACGAGATTACCACGAAGCACAATCAAGAAGATCTCGCTCTCGTAAACAACGGTTGGGTTTGGGCAGCAAACGCCTTGATTGATAATGCCGGTCCAAAATCGCGAGCATATTTACGGAGAGAAGTGATCGTTTGGGGAGATTGCGTGAAGCTCCGTTATGGAGGAAAACGAGAAGACAGTCCTTTCTTGTGGGACTTCATGGCAAAGTACACTCGCCTCATGGCAAAGTATTTCGCCGGTTTCCGAATTGATAATTGCCATTCAACTCCAATTCATGTCGCAGAGTTTCTGCTTGATGAAGCAAGGAGAGTTCGACCAAACCTGTTCATCGTGGCGGAACTGTTTACTGGTTCTGAAGAAATGGATTACGTATTCGTTAAACGTCTGGGGCTCAGTTCGTTAATTCGAGAAGCTATGCAAGCATGGGGAACTGGAGAGCTTAGTCGGCTCGTGCATCGACATGGCGGTCGGCCCATTGGCAGTTTCGAAGTCGATGAAGTTTCTGGAGCCGACAAGACCGTGGCCAATGACCAAGCAAATGGCCAGGCGAATGGTCAGCCCAAGCGGGAAATTATTCGCCGCATTAAACAGACACCAGTACATGCTCTGTTCATGGACTGCACACACGACAATGAGGTGCCAGCTCAGAAGCGTGATGCTCGAGATACCCTTCCAAATGCCGCCCTTGTCAGCATGTGCGCAAGTTCAACTGGGAGTGTAATGGGTTATGATGAAATATATCCCAAACTTGTTGATCTTGTTTCCGAGACAAGATTGTACACTTCTCCATCTTCAACCAAGCACGTTGAGATCGGCGGAGGTGAAGGCGGCATTGGTGGGATCAAGAAGCTCCTAAACCAAATTCATACACTTATGGGCAAAGGCGGGTACGATGAGACTCATATTCATCATGAAGACCAGTACATCACAGTCCATCGTGTCCATCCCGAATCCCGCAAGGGCTACTTCCTCATCGCACACACAGCATTCCCAGATTATGGCAATGGAAATGGTGGTTTCAATCCAGTTCATTTAACGGGCACCAAAGCCCGTCACCTGGGAAGTTGGATGCTTGAGGTTGATGTCAGTGAGGAAGCCAAGAAAGAGGCACTAGGAGACAAGAAGTTTTTGAGAGGCTTGCCAAGCAAAATCATCGATCTTCCTGGTGTTCGGGTGGAGACAAAACAAGACGAAACTGTCATCACTGTTCGCGATAAGTTCCCACCAGGAAGCATTGCCTTGTTCGAAACTTGGATACCAAGTGCCGAACATGCGACTGGTCTCGATACCTACGTTACCTCAGGTGCAAAGGATGCATTTTCAAAATTAGATCTTGTTGATCTCAACTTTGTTTTGTATAGGTGTGAGGCTGAGGAGCTTGATTCGAGTGAAGGTAAAGATGGCGTTTATGATATTCCAGGACATGGTAAACTTGTCTATGCTGGGTTGCAAGGATGGTGGAGTGTCCTGAAAAACATCATCAGGGATAACAACTTGGCCCATCCTCTCTGTCAACATCTGCGGAACGGGCAGTGGGCTTTAGACTACATTGTTGGCCGTCTTGAAAGAATCTCAAAAAAGGCCGGCTATGAATGTTTAGCAAAACCTGCCGCGTGGCTCAAAGACCGCTTTGAGGCAATTCGAAAAATCCCAAGCTTTCTCCTGCCCCGATACTTCGGCTTAGTCCTTCGCACTGCTTACATGGCAGCGTGGAATCGAGGCCTGGATCTTATGAATGAGAATGTTCGGAAAGGACAATGGTTCTTGAAGAGTCTTGCCATGGTAAGTGTTCAGCAGACAGGATTCGTCAAATCCGCGTCTCTATACCCGAAGAAGGCTGTTCCATCATTGGCAGCTGGTCTGCCACATTTTGCTGTTGAGTGGGCTAGATGTTGGGGTAGGGATGTTTTCATCGCTGCAAGGGGTCTGTTTCTTGGTACGGGTCGATATGCAGAATGCAAAGAGCATATTCTAGCTTTCGCAAGTGTCTTGAAACACGGAATGATTCCCAACCTACTCAGCAGCGGAAATTCTCCACGGTATAATGCTCGAGATTCCATTTGGTTCATGTTGCAAACAATTCAAGACTACACCAAGATTGTTCCAGGCGGACTGGAACTACTCAAAGAGCAAGTTGCAAGACGGTTCATTCCTTATGATGACAACTATTTCGATTCCGATGACCCCAGAGCGTACTCGAAAACATCTACCTTGGAAGACATCATTCAGGAAGCTCTCCAACGGCATGCATCTGGGATGTCTTTCAGAGAAGCTAATGCTGGTCCAAATCTGGATATGCAAATGAGCTCCGAGGGTTTCCAGCAAGACATCAAAGTTGATTGGAGCACTGGGATCATTTTTGGAGGAAATCAACACAATTGCGGGACTTGGATGGACAAGATGGGTGAGAGTGAACGAGCACACAGTAAGGGTGTCCCAGGTACTCCCCGTGATGGTGCAGCTATCGAGATTACTGGGCTTCATTACAGCACTCTCGTCTGGCTTTCACAATTACACAAAGAGGGCAAGTATAAATATGCAGGCGTCAGCACATCGGACCCAGATCGCAAGGTTATCACTTTTGGAGATTGGGCAGCTCTCATCAAGGACAATTTTGAGCGCTGCTATTACGTTCCTATGCAATCCAAGGAGGATAAAAATTACGATGTCAACCCCAAGGTCATCAATCGCCGCGGTATCTATAAGGATCTGTACAAGTCCGGCAAGGAATACGAAGACTATCAACTGCGAGCCAACTTTCCAATTGCGATGACAGTGGCACCTGATCTGTTTGACGATGCTCATGCTCTCCATGCTTTAAGTATCGCAGACAAGGTACTTCGAGGTCCAACTGGAATGGCGACCCTCGACCCCGCTGACCTCAACTACCGCCCATACTACAACAACTCCGAAGACAGCGACGACTTCGCCACCAGCAAGGGAAGAAACTACCACCAAGGTCCTGAATGGCTCTGGCCAACTGGCTTCTTTCTCAGAGCACTGCTGAAATTCGACCTGAAGAGACGAAAGGGACCGGAGCAGAAGACGGAGGCTTTCCAGCAAATCACGAGACGTTTGAAGGGATGCAAGGAGGCTATTGTGAGTAGTGACTGGGCTGGTCTGACCGAGTTGACGAATAAGAATGGAGAGTACTGTGGGGATTCCGTAAGTCTTCTTCCCTTCCAATTCCCAAGATCAAATGTGCTGATAATTGTGACTGCAGTCCCCAACACAGGCTTGGAGTGCGGGTTGCTTGATTGATCTTTATCATGACGCAGCACAGTATGACGTCTCGCAGCTTTCGGAAGTAAATTGATGGCTGCGCGAATGATGCTTGGAATAATGACTAAAGACTAAAAAATTATGATGGACGAGTGGTAATGACGAAGGAGAATGGAGAATTCCATGATTCAGAGAGTTGAAGGGTATACAGAACAGAGCAGACAGAACAGAGAGAGAATCCCGCGTGTTGTAGATAAGATTAGGAGAGAAGAGAAGAGGATAGAATGAATGAATGGAAGATTTCTTCAGTTCTTTTCCGGTCGTTTCTTTTTTTTTGTTTTTTTTGCGCTCATCTCTTTATAGGGTGGATTGGTTCTCTTTGGATGACTCACCTTGCGGGTGTGCCTGTTTTAAGTGTTCGATTGATCTGGTTTGAAAATTGGAATCACTCAGCAATGCCTTACCTTGCTAGGCTCTCTATTGTTCGTTATATAAGGAGCTCTTTTCCAAGAGCCACGTGATTGTTTACCTGGACTGTAAGGCTAGGAGAGCTCGTTTAAATCAAGATGCTAAGATACGAAGTATTGATTACAATAGTTAGTAGATAGAAAGATATCTAATTAACTCTTTTATCTTTTCAAGATTTTATAATTTTACTTTATATTAGAGAGTTGGCTTTTCTAGACTAGAAGAATTAGAGTAGAGATATAAGAATAAACTCTTAGATAGAAAAGTAGGCCTGGAAGGGTAGACAACGCAACGAGCTGGCTAGCTAAGTCTGTGTTTTCAGGGTATTTTACTAGTAAATCAAAAATCAAAAGTCGTAAACTTTAAAAAGCTAGTTATTAGAAAGTATCTTTACCTTCTAAAACTCGCGATTACTTGTTTTCTATACTATAATTATTCTTGGTTATTTTATAATATTTAAGTGATCGTGATAGCTCTTGTTTTCGAAAGCCTGAGAGCGTGCTTCGGGTCTATAGCCGATTAGTCTAGTAAAGCCCCTTGTAAGCCGTTTACTATTAGAAAATAGTAATAATACTATAGAACCGACTTCGTACGACTCTATTAAGAAAGTAGGACTTGTATAGAGTGAAATCATATCCTTAGAACCCTAGGGAACCCCTCGGGTAGCACGGGATATACGAAAACAGGCTAAGACGATTACCTGATTAGGCGAGTGTGATCTTCTAACTCGTCGACAGCTCTTTAGGAAGGTTATAAAAGGATTCGAGGAAAAGGAATATACTTTATCACAGGCAGAGCTTCGAATTAAACAGTTAGAAGCTCAGGTCGAGCAATTAGAGCCTAGGAAAAGACGGAAAGTTGGGACTAGTCCGAATTCCAAGTTTATAGATATTCGGGCTATTAAAGAGGCTCAGATCGAGGCAGGAGATCGTAAAATTGATAAGGAAGATTCTGATTTATCTATAGAATCTATTGCTACGAGCGATTGTATAGAAGTTTAAGATCCGTAGAGTTAATAGGTTGGAAGTAGGTAGTCTAGAATTAAGCGAGGTGTCCCACTGGGGGAGAGGCGGGGGGGGGGGGGCACGGACTTACTATTGGCATCACTAAGGAAGGGTCAATTTCTGGCATCTTTGTTCATTTCACGATTTTAGAATTTTTGAGTCTGCTGAAAAAGCAATATATTTCTAATA
>JAAMPI010000118.1:0-64277 GCA_013054445.1 Cudoniella acicularis
GGATTTTGCTGGGAGGAGGAGGACTGTTTGACCACATGAGAGCCTTAAGAGGGGCGGAGAGACCCAGGAAGGAAAAGTGCAGCACTTCTTCCCGAGGCTAGCACGCAAAGGGAAAGTTCACGAAGATAGGGACAAGACAACCCCGCCCACCCAACTTTATAAGAAAGCTGGAACTCTCAATTAATGGATGTCCTCCCAGCAAAGTTCATATTGAGTGCTGTTGTGACCTGTAGGCTGAAGAGGCTGCTTTTGACTCATTGATCGATGCTTTGATAACTCCTCATGAAATCGCGCTAAACACTTGAAAGGTATTAAACAGCCACGATATACAAAGTGCCCAAGTTTAATGAATCAATATCGGATAATATCCCAGATTTGATTGCATCCACATTGTTTTTAATAATATCTCATAGCCACAGAGATACTTGAAGTATTTTGTTTGAGATTGAAGTGCTGAGGTCGAGGAGCCATGTTGTTTTCTTGATATAATGCAGGGTCTTTGTACAGACACAAAATGAAGGAAGCCTGCTTTATTTCGATCTTCAACTATTGAAGCATAGTGCATTAAGAAAATCAAAGTAACAGATTTTCTAACAAGAGTAAAAGTATCGAAAGCAAAACTTGTATGCATGTTCTTCTTATTGCAGTTATAACATAAGTACGTGTTACGAGTCATGACTCTTCTACCGAATTCTAATTGTCAGTCCCCTGTTTTGTGTGGTTTGAGTAAACAGCTGCTCCTTGTTCAACTAGAAAAATGCCAGGAACCAATGCACCAAGACCTGCAAGAATTAAATTGCAAATTTCTTTCACTTGAAATCAGGAGAATGATATTTAGTCTGTCAGTTCCCCAACTCCCATGACCAGAAGCGTTCTAGATAAACATCATCTGCAAACGCATTCCGCCACCCTTGAGCCTGAACAGTAAGATCAAGGTGCTGGAGAAGATGGCCAAAAAAGTGGAACAGAAATTCGGGCCTGCTGATGAGAAGACAGCGCTGCTCGCTGCTATGGATATGCTTCGAAAGCATCGTACTCTACTCTACTCCACCATGAGAGGACTTCACATTCGACTCACCAACGGCCCAGTTGAAGGCAGACGAGATACTATCAATGCCTTCGGAAATATGCTAAAACGTTGTGCTGGAGAATGGTCAGTTGACAGGAATGGAGACGAGCTCGACGAGGCCTACGGAAATCTCCACGCCTACTACGAGCGAGAGCACACCAAACTTCAAAATCAAGTATCTTGCCCCTTGGAGATTGAAAAAGTAATAGTGGAAATTGAGGTTAACGATTCGGACGAGTGGGAATGTCAAGCTCTACGGAATGGGGAATTCTTAAAAGCTCAGAAGCTTGTGGTCAATTTCCCCCATGGCGACTAAGTGCTACGGTGAAGTATATGTGCTCCTGAGCATAGTTGACTAAGAATAGGAAATACCACTTGAAAGCTGCCATATTCCTCTCGGTGCTTGCAAGTTTTCCAAATAATAGGAAGCTGGGAGTCGATTGCGAGGGTTCACAACCTACAGAGGAATCTGCGGCCGTCAACGGAGTAGACTGGAATGGCGTTAAGAAATTCCCGAATTGACTTGCTAGATTCCAGGCTGTGGAGGAGAGCAGCATCTGTTTTCCCTCGACGAAGCTGGGAGGTCACGCAAGATTCGCAGATATCATCTTTCGAAAATTTGGAAAAGCCTTTGAGGGAAGGACTCTGGACTTGTCATTATTTGCTTCGGGTCAGTTGGCTCCTGTTGGACAAATTATGGGGGAGGGATCGGAGACACCGTCAGCCTTGAAGTCTGGATGCTGCAGCTGTCATCCGTAAAGACTTCGGAACAGTCAATCTAGGGAAAGGGGATCGGGAAGGAGAACTTGGAAATGGATCTGCATTTGGTATTTTGGTAATGAATTTAAGTTTGCAAGACTAGTTGGAGGAGTTGACTGTTGCCGAACATTAGAATGCATATGGTATTTAATTTAGACTTTAGAGGTCATTGCATCAGACAAAATCCGAGTAAAATACAGTTCCTGCTTCGCTGTCGTGGTGATTCCACTCTCAAGTTCTCAAATAGTGACAAGCTCTTTTTGGAAAAGCAACTCTCTCGGTCATCACTTGACATAAGAAGGAGCCTTGGCCTCGATCCATGACCACTGTGCAAGTAATGTAAATGTAAATAAAAAATGGTTAGAGGCTGGAGGAGGCATTGCTGATGAATTGTAGTGAACATAGCGGAACTGTTTCCACATGATGTCCGAATGCGGCAACTTCAAAAGGGGCAGCTGCCCGGCAGTCCAGAAGCGCGCCAATGACATAGGAGGATCAACAAGACAGCGCGCATTCATCTCCGCAGTCGCATCTTCTCCATGTTTCTCCAACTCACTTCACCCCCCCTTCGACACGATCGCTGCAACTTTCCTCATCGGCACCGACGGACACGGAATGATAATCCGTTCTCTGGTATATACCAGGCCGGAAACTGGAGCCTACCTAGGTACTTGGGAAGTATATACCTAGGTAGGAAGCCTGCAACCTTCCGACAATCCATCCCACATTTTTTGCCGCTTGACATCAAATCCCCCACGATGCCAACCCCGTCTCGCATTCCACTACTGTACAATGTGCATCACCCCTCATGATGCCCCATCTTTCTTCTCTGCCTTTTCCACTCTCCCCTTGCAAATCCTCTAGTTCAACTCAACATTTTGGCAAGTGTCAAATGCCGACGGCTTTTGAAAGTAAATTATCAACTCTGACTCGTGAAGGGTGGCACCAATCGCACCATGTTGACCTCGTCGGCCTTTGCTCGCTTCTTGTTTCACGGTCACACTAAACGCATTGAAGTCGGCTAATGCTCAAATATCAGGACTATCTCAGCCACCGTAAGATGGTTGACAAGTTCATTTGCTTGCTCAATTGCTTTGTGGTCGTTTGCAGTTCCTTTTCCTAGAAATCAGCCGACCTTTCAGCCGCCTTTAGCTCCACCACGGTTGGTGAATTGTCTAGCATATTTTGATTACCTCTGGCATTTCTATAGATAGAAGAATAGCAAGCAGCAAGAAGGACAGTTGAATTGGGACTTGACAGACGGCGAGCGGGTTGTTAGCCCCGTTCACAGCCTAGGTAGGCAACCCATCCTCCGGAAGAGTCGTTGTCATTCTGATTCACCATCACAAGAGTCTGTCCCAAGAGACATTATAAAGGGGCTTTTCACACCTATTCCACCCCAGCCCTCTCAAGTTATACGCCTTACCACAATGGCTCCCGCTGCCTTGGACCCACTAGGCTACAGTGATCGAGATGGACTCGCTTTGGAAAGTATTTCGGATGATATTGATGCCGTCAATGTTCTCCGGGCAGACTTAAGAAGGGAGAGAGACATGCTTGACGAATCCGAGTTCGATGCCGAAAAAGATAAGTCTCAATTCCGACAGTACGAGGCTGCATGCGACCGAGTGAAGGACTTCTACCGAGAACAACATGAAAAGCAAACAGTGGCATACAACCTAAAAGCTCGCAACGAATTCAAGTTCAAGACGAGAGCAGAAATGAGTATCTGGCAAGCCATGGAAAAGCTAAACACTCTGATTGATGAATCTGACCCGGATACTTCTCTATCACAAATCGAGCATCTTCTTCAGGCAGCTGAAGCCATTCGAAGAGATGGAAAGCCACGGTGGATGCAATTGACAGGTCTTATCCATGATTTGGGGAAGCTTCTCTTCTTTTATGGGGCTGAAGGTCAATGGGATGTTGTTGGCGATACATTCCCTGTTGGATGCGCTTTTGACAAGCGTATCATCTATCCTGAGACCTTTCGAGGCAACCCGGACTCTAGCCACGAGATTTATGGAACCAAAAACGGCATATATCAACCTGGATGTGGATTAGATAACATGATGCTGTCTTGGGGGCATGATGAGTATTTATACCACATCGTTAAGCATCAATCAACATTACCTCAAGAGGCTCTTGCAATGATCAGATATCATTCTTTCTATCCTTGGCATACCGGCGGCGCCTACACAGAATTCATGGATGAGCATGATCACGTTATGTTGGCAGCTGTCAGGGCTTTCAATCCATATGATCTCTACAGCAAGAGCGACGATGTCCCTAGCCTCGAGGAATTGAAGGTGTGTACCGCACTTTCATGATAATTAGCACAAGCTGACAGGTACCAGCCATACTACCTTGAACTTATTGACGAATTTTTTCCAAACAAGGTCATCAAGTGGTGATTTTCGAATAGAAATGATATAGACGAAGGGGGTGGCATATCCCAGCGCGGATTTCATGATTCTGCCAATTCCCTTGAGCTTCTACACTAGACTTTCACGACTTCCTTTCCATCTCTGAGGATATTGCTGAGTCGCCGAGGATATCAGGATGTATCTTATGTTGCATATCCAATCCTCAGAAATAAAAGCCCAAGCTTCCTGACATCGGTGCACTTCGTTTGAGACTGCCCCTGATACCCGCGCCGGAGAATTATGACATCGGATTGTTTGCTGAAGAAAAGCCACATTCGACCAGGGAGCAAGCTCGGCATTTATAAAAACGAAATTTGCCTTGTTTTCCGTCATGGTGATCGACCGGATGAGATTGCGCACATTAGTATGTCTCAATAGACACGTCGCCCATTCATTTTAGGCCTTGGACTAGCGGGATTTACCCCTATTGACACGCGGCCTTTCGATAACCCCCAAATGATGTCCCGTGAGGTTCCATAATGGCAACAATATATTAGTTGAGTATAGATATTTTAATAGTGTGAAGCTTCTACGCGTACAACACTTACCGGTAGTTTATCTGCTCACAGCGGGCGGACCAGACAGTGGGGACAGTCGATAGCTGAAAGGGGCTAAATTCGCGAGGGAGATGACAGGTGAGCGATTGAACTTTAAATGAACATGGCGAGGCCGTTAGACAAATGAGCTATTATTTTTTGTCGTAGTTCAACGGTTATACATGTACTTCCAGGATAGTACAATCGACGATGTTAAGGCAAGTACGAAGTATGTACCCGGTGACAGAACACATGACAGGGGATTCCTTGTTTTGAAGAGAGCCACCGAGCGATCACCTCAAGCCCTAAGAGTTTTTTCTTTTCCGTTACCCAGCTGTCGGGAGCGGACGCCTTGCGATCTAGATCTGAATCCTTCGTCAAAAGCACAAACACTTCCGCAATATCTGTGCCATCCCACTACCTGCAGCTGACTGAGGGATTATATCTATCATGTGACTGTCCCTATCTGTTCGGCAGCTAACATCCCCTGCTGAGAACTGTGCATGATCGACATGTAGAAATTTATGCAATTCCGTTCTGGGCGAGCCTCAAGAGACAAGATTACAGTGACACCTATCCTCTCTGCGCGCTAGAGGTTGTCGCCAGTTCCCCAGAACACTCCGTCTAGTTTCTTGGCCTGAAACATATATTATTAGCCCCGATTATGGTTCGTTCTGGTGAGGGGCTTATGAAGTACTTCGTAACGAAGTTACGAACTCCAGCCTGTAACAACTCTAACAGCACTGCACTGCACCACACTTGCCCACTGCCAGTGCCCAGTTGCACTACACTTCACTTCCACGAGTTGTCCTTTGGTCCAGATCATTTGTATACACTCTTCACTTCGCCCCAGAGCGTCGCCGCCAATCCTTCTCTTCCATCTTTGCATCGCCATGTCTTGCTCCCAAACACTCCAAACACCCACACTCCTTCATCCAACGAAATAGATTAAAGACGCTGCACTGCGCTGCACTCCCCTGGCGCCATCCACCCGTCCCTACTGTCCATCTGCGTGCCAGACTGCACCTTCATCATCCAAGAAAGCGCCGCAACGGTCTTTTATTGCCAGGCCCCGATCCCCTGGCTCCCCGGCCAAAGCCACTCTGCCAGTTGGACGAGGGTGTCAGAGGAACGCGAGGGTGCGAGGGTGCGAGGTGTGAGACTTTTATCGTCGCCGGTGCAGCGTCAAGTTCTTTTGCAAATTCACCGATCATCAAGGGGCAAGGAAAAAATAAAATCATCGAGGCTCGAGAGATGTTCCGTGATGTCCTTGCGCGATCAGACTCATCGTCTTTCCTAAGACCACAGCCCCGGTCCAGTGCCAGTGCCAGCCCCAGTGCCAGCTCCAACGAGCTGCAGCTCACCTATTCACCCACGCCAAATTCCGACAACGACGACAATTTCAAGCCTCGACAGGCGCGCAAACCTTCACCTGGACTCGCAGCTCGTTTGAAGGCCTTGGGGTTTGGAAAAGAATCGAACAAGTCGAAAAGTCCCTCACCCCCCACAGATCGAGTCGGCCGCATCCCTGAAGACCAGATCCGACAACTTGATCACATCCACCGTGCAAATTCCATCAATTCATCCATCGTCGAGAGACGGGGGCGCGCTTGGAGTAGTAGTGGCACCAGTGGCCATCTTACGCCGCAGGTCACTGGTGGCAGTTACCCGGAAGTTGTAGTTGGTGACGCGCGAGTTTTCGAAGGAGGAACACGTCGGACACCCTCAGTCGCGAGTTCTGGCGACAGAACGATGAACACGCATGCCGAACACGTCGATATGGACTCGCAGAAATATCGCCTGCCAGAACACACGAATGGGAATGGCACAAAGGCCATGTCCGATACCAAACAGGCACACATAGAAAGAAGTGTTCCACCAGACGACAATGAAATACCGCCTCCGCCTATTGCAAAAGACACACCTCCTGGTGGTACAACACCTGCTGAATTTTCAGGCGATGCCTCTTCATATTTCAACCCGTTCGGCCTTCAGCGTGCAGGCTCGATCTACACGCTTTCTCGCGTTTCATTTGCGAATCAACTTGCACAATTAACTTCTTTGCAGCTGCCTGATGCTGAATTGCTATCTACGAAAGTGTCTGCCATACCGAACTCGAAAGCCGCGTCCAAGGCTTTGATGGGAGCTGCTGAGCAAATTCGAAGCTGGATACACAAGGCTTCTGAGGTAATCTCTGGCTTGGATGGAGAAGATGATGTCGAATGGGCTGCCGCAGGTGGCAGGGAGGGTCTTGCAGAGGTCGATAATGCTATAACCCGGTTCGAAGAGCTCATCAACGTCTATGTCTCTGCCATCGAATCTTTGCAGAATCGACCCGATATCGAGACAGTACCTGCCGATGAGCTCAAACGAGTCGTGCTCCAAGTCGAAACTATTCTTACCGAATGGGAGAAGATAAGGAGGACGTTGAAGGGCGTCAAGAACTCTGTCGAAATTGCAATGGAATGGGAGGAGCTATGGAACACGGTTTTGGGAGACATTGGAAACGAAATGGACGTTCTTGCAAAATTGGTTTTCGAAATGGAGGAGAAGAGACACAAGTCATTGATGGCAGAAACTGGCGGAGATGGTTTGGATATTAACGAATTGGAAACTATCGTCGAAGAAACACCTCCTTCGAAAACGAGGCTTCATGCCAACAATCGATTTAGCGTCACATCTGCTTTTCCTCTGAGCCCGAATTCCCCAAATACGGCAGTCATGGCGCAGGACGATTCAAGTCTGTTGGCTCTATTCGCAAGGATGCAACCACTAAGAGCTTCGCTAGACTTCCTTCCTATGAGGCTGTCCACTTTCCATGCCAGAGCAGATGATATATTTCCTACAGCCTGCGAGGAGCTTGAAACGAGACGGGCTGGGCTTGAAAATAGTTGGAAGAATCTCGAAAAGGATGCAGAGTCTTTACGAAGAGAGCTCGGTGAAGATCGCTGGGTTCTGGTTTTTCGAGGTGCTGGTAGACAAGCACAAAAAATGTACGAATCTGTGGAGCGAAGTGTAACGAAGCTCAAGGAAGCTGTGGATGCCGGAGTACACCTCAATAACCCAGCTACGATGGGCAAGAAGATTGAAAGTTATGAAGCAAAGAAGATGCACTATGGCCCTGCCATTGAGCGAGTTCTATCTATTATCGAAAAGGGTGTCAAGGATCGTCTCACTGTTAATGGCGAGATCTTGCGATTGCATTCAGATATGCAACGCAAATGGGAAACACTCAAGGAACGAATGAGTGAGCTGGATATTAGCCTGGACGAGATTCAAGCGGACAAGAGAAATCAACAGCTGAGGGACTCGATTTCCAGTATGGTATCGAATGATCGCTCTACTATTGGTAGCATGAATGACACGCCTGGAAGCTCCCCAGCCTCATCTGTTGTGATGACTGGGCTCAGTGGTGGACTCGATCCAACAACTCCTGCAAAGAATGGTAAGGTCAGGTCAGGAAGCAAGACAAGCTTGCCACAACCCGGAGGGAGAAGGCATGTAAGCATGCCTGCAAATACAACTCAACTCCCACGAAAGGGCCCGACAAACCGCATATCCACGTATGCTACACCAGCAGGCCGAGCATCTCCATCGTCTAGTTCATCGAGGCAAGGCTCTGCTACCCCAACAGGCCAACGCCTTTCACGACCCTCTAATAGTACTTTGGATGGAAGACCAAAGTGGAACGCTAGTGTTAATACCAAAGACACCATTATTGGTCATAACTTCAAGCCTCTTAGTCTAACAACTCCGAGTCCTCACGCCCGAACCCCACCCTCGTTACATGGTAGCAAATCGTCCATCTCTCACGATTCCAAGATTCCTCTTCGATCCCCTCTCAGTCGGGATAACACTTCTTCACCTACTCCTGAAATAACACCTTCTCGTACTTCTAATTCTCGCCTCGCATTCCGCGATCGTATTGCTAGTCCAGGCCCCTATTCTCAGCAGGTCCTATCTCGACCATCACCTGCAGGACGACCCCGACAGCTCACAACACAAGCATCGATGTCTGCGCTCACGAAACCTGTGGACCGCCGAGCTTCTCTGCAACCTAATTCTAGTGATCCCACTTCATTAAGTAGTCCTCTTTCGAAGCAAACGAGACCAGCAAGTTCCCTTGCAACGAATCGGCGTGTAAGCCTCCTTCCAACACCTAAAGGACGAACAGGCAGCGGCGTTACAGGACGGGAGAGCCCCCAAGCTGTAGCCGGTGCAGCTAATGCCATGAAAAGAGGCGGCAGCCAAACGAGCACCGATAGCAAAGGAATGGAGAAAAAGCCTTGGCGCGGATGAATGAGAGCCACGAGCTCACTTTTTCCCGCGACTACGACCCATCTCACATCCAAAAGCATCTGTTTTTGGTTCTAAAACGCCTTTTTATTGATGTAACGCATCCAAGAGATATTTGACTGGAGCTTGGCGTTATCACATGAATTTTTATATGTTAAGCTCTCGATGTTTTTACAGCGATTTTTTTCGGGATTTGATTCTTTCACCACTGCCTTCGGGCAGTTTTCTAGAAGTCTCCCTTGGTATGGGACTTTTGCAAATTTGATCGATTGATGGACGGTATGGCGTGAGTTTTAGCGCGCGTTGTGTTTTCGATTTTGGGGGAAGGAAGAGAAAATAGTGCGAGGTGTACATAAAACGTGCAGGCACGAAGTGTGATGGTGAACCAAAGTCGTGGTGATAGAGAAAGAGGGCTCTTCTGGGGATGAAGCAAGCCACAAAATGAGGTAAAACGAACGAAGAGGAAAAGAGGAATGAGGAAAGTCATCAATCGATCGTGTTAGGATTGAGAGAGACAGAGAGAGAAAGATGATACCATTTTTCTGTGTACGATAGCTATGCACAGTACGTTAATTCAGAATGTGATACCCATTTGTGCGTACCTGGCTGTTTTGTTTTGCTCCGGATGCTAGTTCTTGGATCTTGTTAAATTGGTTATGTTTGAAGTGCTTTTGGTTGGGTCATTAAATGTGAGAAGTGAGGTTTTCCAAGAGATGAAAGCAGACTCTTATCACAAAGAAACCAGATCAAATCAAGCTGGAATTCATCTGGATTTCTAATCCCCCTCCCTATTCTATTCTAGGAGGGGGTTTCTAAAATCTAAAACGCCAGCAATGCAACGCAATTCTTGGTATCTATCTATGCCTTTCTTTCTAAAATAGAACAATCTAAAGAGGAGAGAGCTTCTATTGTTCTTTGCACCGGAACGCCGTCCGCCGTTTTTTCCCCATCTAAATGCAAGTGACGCCGCTCCGAGAGAGAATCCTTGTTTATGTACACGTTGTAGGAGAGTGGTGTTGTGTGCCGTGAGGCTAATGCTATATGTTGATGCTGTCGTACGTCCTTCTAGGAAAAGCAAAAATGATGCGTGGAGTTGTGAACTCGTGAAACCTCGGTTGTGTGAAAAATTGTATAATGTCGAACGATAAATCAGGCCATCCGACCCCGCGTGCAAAATCGAAAAGCCGTACCATTCAGCTGCGTGAGGAGAAGAAAAAAGGGCCCTTCAAATAACCTCCTCTCGCTCCCATCCCGTCGGCCTAATATTCTCAATTCCCTTACTGGGATGCGGCTTCCCCTCATTCTTATACTCGCTCACAAACGGATTCGGATCCTCATTCTGCTTCAAATTGCTCAGCGTATGATTAACCTCCCTATGCTTCGCTTCATCTGCACGAATATACAGCAGCAAATCGCGCATGGTCCTGCTTCCCTCTGGCATCTTCCAGTAATTCACAGCCAGATCTGGCACGCGGAAGTTGGGATCTGACCAGAGGGGGAGTTTGCCCTCTTCGATGTCTTGGATGGCCAGTGTGTAGGTGAGGACGGCTTCTTCTTCGAGGTAGCCGACGAAGCGGTGGCATGTTCGAGGGGAGACGAGGTAGGAGAGGAACATGCTGTTGAAGAAGACGCCTTGGGCGCCGAGGATCATCAGTCTCATGAACCAGCCGGGTTCGGCCATTTTGAGGAATGTGAGGAGGTGCATGCGCTCGTTGTATGCTTCTTCAAGAAGGGTTTCGATCCAGCCGTTGTCTCTCTTCATGCGTCGTAATGAGTGTAAGTGTCGAAGCATGCCGGCGACCATGCCTGGCACACCTGCCACCGATTCAAGGAATACCATTCGTACGAGCCATTTGCGCTCACTCATGTGGTAGGGATTTGTTTCTGTCACGGCGTTGCTGTCGCCGATTTTCTTGGGAGAGCTGACGTCGTGCTTGTACCGCGTTGCGGTGTCCATTCCGAATCGCAGTAATCGTACCATGAAGAGGGCGATACGGTCCGAGAAGTCTTTTGGCTCGCGGTGGGCGTAGTATATCTTGTTTCGCATCTGCTCCACGTTGTATCTGCCATTGCTTGTTAGGGATTGCTGAAGTGTGTCGGGGAGAAATTGTAGGTGAATACTTACGGTGGGTGAGGCCAAGCGGCATCAGTCTTCTTGATTAAGTCATTTTCTGGTTCGGGGAAGTATTCTCGAAGGCGGGTTCGAGATGTTGAAGAAAACTGTCGATGGGATTGTGCTGGTCTGGTATGCAGGCCACTCAGATGGAGACCTGGTGTATTTGCCGTAACGCCATAGGTATGGGAGAAGCTTGCAACAACTTTTGAGAGCTGTGCAGCAGTCTGCTTCGAAAGTGGTAGTTTCGTTGAGGTTCTTGCTACAAACATTGAGGCTCAGGTTATTGGTGATCAAGCCAAGTTGTGTAGAGAGAAAGGATGTTGATTAGTGATTGACTTTGAAGAGCAATGAAGTTTTCATGGGATAGCAAGCAAGGACCTTTTGCCTCAGGAGGTCAAATAATGACTCTTATACTCCCTTCCGTCTTACAGGTGGAGATGGAGGTCGTTGGTCCCGCTGAGAGGGCCAAGACTGCGGCGTATCAAACCGGCACAAAAGAAAACAAAGGAGAGACACGGGTGCGAGGCTTCGGATGGTACTCCGGAACGAACTCCATAAAAAAAATCACAGAGGACGGCAAAGCCACCAGTCGATTGTCAAAGTCGGCGATGCTGACCGAATTGATGTCAATGCTTTTCTTGGTTGTGCCCGGGAATGAGCGACTGGAATGCGATGCTGGCTGAATCCGCAAATCTTATTCAGCCTCGTGCTCCGGAGGTAGCCGGGTCATCCCGGTGCGACTTCTCCCGATGAACGGCGACACGAGAAAGTGACAAATTCTCTATTCAGATGACCTCGATTCGGAGGGAAAATCCTGAATGTGATTTCTTTCATGATTTCCGAGTTGATGAATGGGTACAGCGTCGCAATGGTATTCGTTTTGGGTGTTGGTGTTTCTGTGCTTCAAAATATTTGGCTCCACTTGATCCACTTCCAATCAGTGGCACTCAATGAACGGCTTCTGTGTGCAGTGTCTGAATTTAGAAATTCTACTTTTGTTTATAGAGAATGGTTGGTTTTCAAGGCTATACATACATAAATCTGGGTCAGCACGCATATATTGTTTGCTTTTGAGGATCACTCCACGTAATTTGTTCTTCGACCAATTCTGTAGCTGTTTAGTCCCCAAAATCGCTTTTGGATGTCAATAGGTAGCTAATATGGACCCGGAGGTCAGCTCCAGTAATTTGGAATTATTTGGCTGTTACTTTGGTTGCTCATCTTCGCAGGCTTCAGATGAGACTCTTGCTACTATCAATGATCTCCACTTGTTAAAATGTTTAGGGACGGAGAAAACGAGTGATAAGCATCAAACGTTCTTGCATTAATGCACTTTCATACATAGCCATGCCACCAATTCGGACGCCTAAAAGATCCCTCCATTCTCGCGATCATTCCTCAGACCCCTTCCATGCACGCATTGCAAATGCCATCGTTATCGCTGGTGTGAATAGCCAACTATATATACAGCAATCAAAATGAAGAAGCATGAATCACAACTTCCATGCCGCTATGAACATCGATCCAAACCGTTGGCAACTCTATCAGCCCATTAAACGCGCACTGTCTACGCAAAAGTCATCTGTATTTCCTTCTCGGCTCCAAATTCGTCATCATCATCAGCCCAGGCATTATGATTTATGTCGATTGCCGGGAGTGAAGTAGGCATTGTCTTGCTGCTTTTTAAATCTGGGCGTAGTGGCGTTACTGCTTCCGCTCCTGGCGGTGGTAAAGAAGGAAGGTTTTTAAAAGGGGAAGTGGTACGAACTATTGGTGTATGATATGGCTCGTCAAATGTCATCTGTACTTCCTTTTCTTCCTCGTCGTAATGGTAGTTGCTCGATCTAGCGGACCGAGGAGGCTCAAGATCTAGATTCTTTATTGCAGGAATTTCATTACTGCTGGACATCCTGGGGGATGCGCTTGGTGAAGGCTTGAAATCTGGTTTCAGCATTGTTGCTGCATCGTAGCTTTTCGTTTCCCGTAATGAATTCCTTGGATTCGAGGAGCTAGACCCAAGATCTAATTTCATGGGAGGAAGTGTTGATTTTAGCTCCTTCACTTCCATTTGTTCGCTCGCTAACTCGGCACGAATGGCATCAATGTCGAACAGAACGCCATGATTGTTGCCTTCCGAGTCTTCAGTTGCTGCTCTCCGCTCGGTTTGTCCCTTGAATTCCTCGTATGTCTCCCATTCTTTCTTTTCCACGGCTGCCTTCTTCTTCCTGCTGAAGAAGCCAAATTTGCCTTTTGACTCCTTTTCCTTTTCCTGTTTCTCGAATTCCTTTCTTGCCTCTTCAATTTCATTGATCAGCTCTCGTTGACGCTTGGCATGATTTTCTGGATCTGGATCCTCAATTTCGGTAAACTCGTCACTCTCGACAACCCAACCGACCTCTCGAAGCAAACGTGGCATTGCTGTTCGATAAGACATGTGGCCAGGGACAAATTCCGTAACATTAATATTTTCAAGCTCCGGAATGTTCTCAATCGGTGCAAGTCCCGCGACTCGACTAATACCGCCGCTGGTCAAACGGAACAGGTAACCCAGAATCCAATCGTTCGTAGCGTAACCGTTAACAAATCTGCCAGCAACCACGGATCTGGCCTTCAAGTACTCATCCCTATTGGCAACTACTGGCGAGCCGAATAAGAAAACGTTTTGTACCAGACCATAAGCTCCCTTTTTTGAAAGTTCTTTTAGACACGAAAAGATAACTCGAGATCCAAGAGAGTAGCCCACAAAAGTAATAGGCCGAGTTCCAAGATTACGGTCAATGAGAGAATCGGCCAGAATTAACCCGGCCATGTTTGCTCGATCAAGAGAAACAGTCCAGGGGTTGTCAATAAGGTAAGCTAGTTTAGTCAAAACGACAGGCAATTGCAGAGCTGCCATTAAACTGATCAGGATTGTGCTACCAAGTACTTGTTGAAGACCCTGTGTTAAAGCCTGGAAAGAGTTAATGCAAATTTGGAATTGCTCTGCGGATTAGCTTACCTCAGTAGCTAAAATATTGATGGTGTCTCCCATACTTGTAAGCATTTCAGGTTCCCAAAGCACAGAGTAAATGTCACCCATGATAGGATCAACCGTACTGTATGGCAAGCGTACATCATCCACTTTTCCCGTCATCCATCCCGAAACGGTAATAATAAGATTGACTCGTTTATTATTGTGCAGTGGTCTGTATTCGAATGTCTTGACAGCACCAGTCCTTCGATTTGCAGCCCGTACAGCGATGACACTTCCCGACGCAGCGGCTCCTGATGTGATAATTGCTGCACCTGCGGTTCCTGCCAGAAAACCGCTTGTCCCAGCAACACCGATTGTAGTAAAACCAGCCGCAAGGCCGGCTCCAATCAAAGGAGCAAGTAATCCAGCAGAAAGGCCAATAACGAGACCCCCACCAACAGTTGCGAGACCCATCATCACATAACGCTTTTTGAGAGCTAATTTCCTTCGGTTTTCTTTGTGCTCGTCCTCATTCCAGTTCTCCTTCTCTGCAGCTTGTTGCATTTCCAAAGCATCAGTCACTCGTTTTTCAAATCTACAAATTTCGAGCCAGGAAATGTCCATATTATCGCCCACTTTCTCCAGCAAAACCCTTGATCGAGCATCATACACTGAGTCGGCAATTAGCGTAAGGAATAAATCACACAGAACGGTCCATCGAAGGTCTATATCGATATTTGATGTCGTTGGAAGTTGTGAGGGAGTTCGGACTTCAGGTAGATCGTCGCCTTCGTGCTCCTGATAAGGTGGGGGTACCTGAGCAACCTCTTCGTCTTCATCTTTCAGACGTGGCGTCTGAGGTGCACGAGGCGATGAAACTGAGGCACTTGACGAAAGAGACATTCTTGGACTCTTATCAAGAGAGACCGTTGATTCGGGCCTTGGAGAAGATAGGCCTAGTGTAGAGGGTGCTTTTTCAGCCATTGGATTTTTAACTCGGGAATTTTGCATGAGTGTTGGGGTAAGGTCCGATGGTACCACACCATGATCGGTCAACTGCTCAATCATAATTTGCTCTGCAGTGCTAATTTCCATATGTGCATACAGCCGTACCATCATCTTCTGGCTCCACATCTTCATAGCTTCAGCTGACATTTGGACCTCTTTTTTACTCCCCTTGGTCGTTGCCATAGATTCTGCTTGACTCAACATCTTCGAAAGAATAAGACGAGTCATTCCGACGTAGGCGATCCTCTGGCCTTCAGTTAAGAGGTCTTTGGTAGCTTGCATTTGTGAAACAGCATCTCGCTGCTCCTCGTCTTCCATTTCACCAGCTCCGGTACCATGGACATCCTTGAATAGATACTGCGTATTTTCGTCTAGACTTGTAGCTGATTGGGCGTCTTCATCTAGCTGTACCCGGGTATAACCCTTTCCTGCTCCCCCCAGTCCTGCGTAGGCGTCCTTTTCTTCATCGGACTCCTGGGCTTCCTTTGCGATGAGCCTATTGTCATCATCGTACATATCGAAAGGAGCATAGGCTGGCATTGTTTGCCATTCGTCCTCCTCCACCTCTGGTTCAATTGAAGTCCTAGGGACAATGTGCTGGTGGGACCACTCTGAAATTCCTTGGCCTGTTGAACTTTCGCCTCGAGTATGTCCGTTTGGAGGATGTGACTCGCCCTGTCCACTGACCTCTTGTCTAATTCCAAGACCTTGGAGCTCTGGAGTTTTCGACCCAGCCCCCCGCTGCCTTTGAGTTTTCTCTTTATCCTCGTCATGGGTGGGTTCGACTTCATTGATCGTTTCTTGAGGTGTTTGCGGTTCTGATTCAGCTGGAGGAGGATTTTCTGGTGGTTCATGGGGTTCTGATTCGCCTTTTGGTAAGACTTCTAGGGGGGTCTGCGGAACTGGGGTTGATTGTGCATCTTTGAATTCCTCATCGCTCTCTGAGTCGCCATTTGTATCTGTTTGAGGGGCTTGAGAAGTTGTAGAGCTCTCCACTGCCGCCGAGCTCGTAGCAATCGCCTTTCCATTCATCGCCTTCTCTGCCACAGCGGTATCCTCTCCTTTCGTGTCAGCATTATCCTCCGCGGGCTCCGGTGCAGAAACCTTCCGCTTCCTCACCGGTAAACCAAAGTCGTCGACCTCATTTGTCTCAGTCGTATTTGTAGAGCCTTGTGCAACTTCGCCTTTCCCCGAAACCGTAGCAGGCTTGCTTGTATTGGTGGTGGTAGCCTCGACGCTCTCGGGCATGTTGCTCGTCCACCGCCCCAAGTAGGTTGCTGATACTCGACTTTCTGTAATTCGGTACAGTTTCGGTAAAAGGAGTCCGTGGCCTACAATCAACTGGCCAAGATTGCAAGCTTTTCAAAATCTTCAAGAAAATACAGCGTGGTTGGAGCCGTCTGGAATAGACGCATAATGTCTGGAGCACCGAGCGTAAATACGGTACGGGAGTCCACGATCTAAGATTGTGCTATTACGTGCGAATGTGGTTGAGTCGTATGAGGCAGGGGTAAGCACGCTAGGGGTGTTCTTCAGTGGAGCCGGGACTGTTTTAAGAGGCTTGAAGAACAACCCGATCCACTGTCGCTTTTGATTAAAGGAGTTTGAATTGCATTAAGTGGTTCTAGTATTCTTCGTAGCTGATAGTCGCGTTGTACAGAAATTTTACCCTCGCAAATTCACCCTCTAAACATTGGCCTTTGTGACTTGGTTCAAGCTACCGTAATAAGCCTGCGCCTCGTAAGAACGGCTCTTCTATTGGGTATTGATTCCGAATTTTGTACTGCAGACTGAATGAACAACAAAGCAAAGCCTATGACCAAATGCCCAAACAACGCCCAATTACTCCATACTTACTATTGCTCTTCGGCTTTGGGAACGATTGCATCCCCTACGGCTGACTTGTGTTTCCTCTTTCGTTTCTTTTTCACGAGAGTCTCCGAGCCATCTGGCTGCTGCTGATGTGACCCTTCGGCAGTAGAACCATTTTTGCTGTCATCCACTTCCCTCTTCGGTTTCTTCGACTTCATTACCGACAACGGATTTGGTTCTTTGGGGCCCTTTGTCTTTTTTTTCTTCGGCACATCATCTTCCTCCTTTGGCACATCATCTTCTCTCTTCCTCTTCAAACTTCCGCTTCCCCTCTTTAGCCCTGCTCGAAACTTCACTCGTTCCTCTTTCTCTCGATTCTCAGCCGTAGCCTCAGCCATAGGTTCCATAATCATCACACTCCTATTAATGTATACCAATGGAACGCCCATGATTCCTCTCATATGCTTCCGGACATCTAGAGCCTGACTTGCAACTACATATCGGTGTTTATTCGTATTGTTGCCTTTAGGATCAACAACTGAAGTGAGGCAGTCTTTAGTACTGAGGGGTGTGGGATAGTCCTCAGGCCGGTGGTCGCATCGACGACGCTCGTAGGTTTTCGCTTTATCAATAAGGTAAGAGACGCCTGGCTCGGATGCTGTAGCGTAGAGGTGTCGCATCGAACATTGTGTGATCACTGTGTGGATCAGCAAGATCTCCAACGAAGAAGGTCGCGTTGATTCTTACTTGGCTTAACTTGGCCATGAAGTGTTCGCTCTAACCCTGCAATTAGATCCATCTTGAATTTATCCGCATCTTTGATGATGTCCGAGTCAACTGCCACGAAGTAAAGTTAGAAATTGCTAGACGGTTGGGTTTTGCGACAGAGGGAATGTACATACGGAGTACTTGATATGGCTCGCGAAACCCGAAGCTCAGCCCGTACTGCTGCATGAGCTTCCTATATTGTTTCGAACGCTTGCCCCTCATCTTGACGTGCTATCTTTGCTCCTGCTCGGTGTGTGAATTCGCATGAGGGTTGTTAGTGTTTGGCAGGCAAAGTTTGAATCCTGATTTTGCGCTTAAAAATTTAAGCTTCTCAATCCTTATCGGCGCTTATCGGGGTACAGGGATGGAAAGGCTGAGAGTTTTGAGAACAATTCATTTGATTTATTTATACACAATGCATCTGTTTTAGAGAAAGCATTGAATTGCACTGAATTCAAGATAATACATCTTAAAATTTCCAACTTAGCTAGTAATCTCTCGTGGACCCCCAGGGCCAGCATTAAGGCACAGCGGCATTGTTGAGTTGCTTGCTACAATTGGTGATCTATAAATGCACCATTGTTTCGACCTTCCACCTTATAGCGATCTGAGTTTCTGCTTTGTTGCATATCTGCTCATTGTGCCTATATCCACGGCGCTGTTTCTTCGTGTGCTTACGAAGCAGCTTGGTAGTTTTAAGCTGGCACGGCGATTTTGCTTCTCTTTTGAGGGCTTCGATTGTTCTTATAGATGTTTGAGCCAGTTCAACCCTTACTCCGCCTGCACAAGGCTGCCACAACACTAATATCGTCAAGCTTGCCTGGAACAAGTCAGCTTCACAGTCATCATTAACAAGATAAAAATAATTACCCCCTTCCATAGCCAGGCCCTCTTCCACGGCATGTTCCATGAATGGACTCTCGGCAAATGGATCCGTAGCAATGACCTTAGCCGCTTTCATCAATTCTTCGGCCACGAATTGCATGCCTCCTCCAGAGCCAGCATGTCTATCCCCTGTACTGACTCCACCTTGCCCCTCTTCCCATTTGCGTATGCTGTTCACAACATTTTCTATAATTTCATGCTCCCAGAGATTATCGATGACTCCGTCAGACATGGCTAATACCACATCATTCTCCTCTATCTCAACCTTATCCATAACGGCGTTATTTTGGGGAGTGTCTGGACTATTGGTGCCAAGTTGACGAGGGCAATCAAACCAGTGCCACTGCTCTGTGGTTTTGTATACAACCTCGGAGTCTCGAGGTCGGAGGACAAGAATTTGGGAATCGCCAAGGTTGGTGACGTATAATAAAGGGGTTGCGGGCGCATTTGAATCCCCATCATGTTTTGTGAAATGCAGTTGCGCTCCAGCAGCCGTGGTTGTACCTTGCCACGAGTTTGGCTTCGAAGTAGCTTCTATCGTCTGTTCGTATGCTTTCTGCAGATACTCTACAGGATTGGGTTCGAATGTTTGATCCGAAGATCGCGGTCGATATATCTCGTGCTCTGTCTCCACAGCCCAGAAGTGAAGTATCAACCGAGACCACAAACTGAACAATCTTAGCAAAAGCCTCTACGGCAGCACTGAAGAGAATACAAACCCCGCATGACCTCCCGGCCTGGTAGACCACGCTCCAACCCCATCATTCGCCCCAATGAAATAATCGCTGGCATAAACGGCATCGTCGCCGTTCGTGTATCCTCGAATAAGTTCCCCGTTCACGAATGCCCGTCTATCCCGACTTCGGTGATGTGTGCTAAGGGGATCTGAGAACGACCCCGAAGGTGGTGAAAGAAATGGTGGAGGAAATGGTCTTGGGGCTCTTTTCGCATAGAGTGAGAGTCCAGTTTCGAATCGAAAAGGGGGCTTTTGATGTTGTTGTAAACCAGATGTATTTATATCCACTGACGTTGAGGGTGTTGCCAATTCAGGGTGACATCTTGAGGGAGTCTGAGTAAGAGATCGACGAGCTTGAGGAATTATGGCTCGCGCAGCTTGAGTTCGAAGGAACGACCTCCTCATCCCAGCGTTGTGGATTAACCTTGGTATTCAGGAACTCGATCTCCGAAGCAGCCTTCCAGGTTTGTTTTTCCCAACAGTGAGAGTCCCGGTACGCCTAGAGCAAGATAAGGGATCGGCGCCATCCTAAAAGCACGTGATGACAAAGCACCCCCGTCCATTCACGGAGATTTGAATTAACTTCAGTCAAAAAAGTCAACGTTAATGTGATGCTATCAACAAATACCCACGTAAAGCGCCATCCACTTTCTCTCTGTGAGCAGGGAGAGGTCCTGATTGGCGTGAATGGCTATCTCATAGAAGGGATTTTCTATTGTTTCTTTAAGGTTGATTTACAAGATCACCGCGTCGACTCCCACCTGATGCCTCAATTCGGGGATTGATATAACACTTCATCCGCCATATAGTCACTATTGGAGAGTTACGTCCATATTTTTGTCTTGCGGACTGACTGTGTATACATTATACACGAGCACCGTACTCACGGACTCGAGTTCTCAGTTGTACGCCCCCTCTCCACTTCGTAGAAAAATTCCTGTTGTTTGACGCTGCAATGCGGTCATGATCAGTTTCTTGATATTCGTATCGCCCCATTCTTAATTCTCTATTCATTTAAGGTCAGTTATATTCCTTGTTTGAAACTTCATAGCATTCTGAATCGAAATCCAAGCCACTGACCTCATCAACCGTTCCTTGGCTTTTCTCCCTCCGCGAGGCTCCTTTTTGCTCGCTCTCCTAGACTCGCCTTCGAATGAGAGAGAAAGCTACGTCCGTATCTGCGCGGACTCGTCACATACTTTTAAGTTGTGAACCATTTTGCAATCGGATGATACAATGCCCGAGCCTCTACGAATAAAAGGCTGTGAGGAGTACTCTGGCGGAAAGAACCGACTCCCTTCAGCCCAAATCTATCTCGCTTATTTCCTTCCGTATAATTTCAAGTTTGGCTATTTACCTAGCTCAGCCGATTTGTCTTCCAATCCTTGGATCTCCCTATCTTCGTATTCGATGATCCATTTTACTTGAGGAACTGGCCATATAGCCCCAGCTGCTCACCTGTAAACGATCAAGATCCTCAGCAGGCATAGTCTGCGAGCCTTCCAAAGATCGCCGCGATACGGTCTAGTCGTCTTTTCAGTACCTGCATGGAAGGAAAGAGCGTTGGAAGCTATTCGGGCACCTCAAGCTGAAGTTCTGGTTGTCAGTGGCTGGCCAAGGACCAAGTGTTACTCAAATTCGATTCAAAATGGACACGGTTGTTTAAGGAGTAATGGTTGGGCTTTTGCTGAGCGTTCCGCTTCGATCTGCATACGAAGTGTAAATAATATACTATAAGGGTAAACCCATTCAACTTCGAGTAGAAGTTTATGGAAGGATGTTTATACTAGTAGAAACAGACCATTTACCACGAAACTCGTAGTTGCTATCCTATTGTGAGTACTCTGGATCTACCTTTTTATATTTTTCAATCTGGCTCTCCGGAAAAACCGCAGCGCGTTCGTAGAGCCCAGGAAATATTCTTCGAGAGATAACTAGCTTTTGTATCCGATTATAACCAGGCGCGAAGCACAGGGAATTGCCGCATTTTGAGATCAGATGTCTTCTAGAAAAACAAGCCTTTCCGCCGCCTTCTTATGGGATGAAACTCTGTGTCTGCACCGCCTGAGAATCTTTCTCACAAATTTTTGCCATATTGTGTTTGCGTACCTATGCGTCCTGCTTGAGATTAAGTTAAACGTATGAAGAAGAACTTTACCAATGACCTCTAGTATATTATTTATACATCGATCAAATCCAATGGCATGGCTCCTTTCAAAGCTCCAACTCGCAGGTAGCGAACGGAATTGACCCAGAGACATGGTAAACTTAAAATAGCAACAGATGCAGGGCTGCAATGTAACCTCCACGCTCGCCTGATGTCAGCATCCCAGGTTATTCACGCAAGTTCAAACTCGTCTGTCGAGAGCCACGTCGGAGATTCAAAGGTCTGATCACTCAGCCTGTACGAACGGACGAAGGTGCTGCCAAGTTAAATCTTCCCCGGGATTGTGTTAAAATCCGCCCTTTCGCATCATCTGATGACCTGCCGTTCTTGTCGCACTTGGCCGAAAAATGACAGTCTCGTTTGTTAGCGGCAGGGCATCCGCGCAGAAATGTTCACAGCTCACAGCTAATCATGCCCGACCTATGGTAGGTGGTGCTGCACGGATTAGACAAGTTAGGAACTTGGCATCGCGTCGTACGTTTCAAAGCACAGTGGACTTTTCAAATTGTAAGACCTACTCGGGCAGGCCTTCGAAGCCCTTTTAGAGCTTGAACCTCCAGCGCGATCTTGCTGCTACACGCCCCTCTGCCGCCTTTCATGACGCGTACAGCAGCAAGCCAAGGACCCTTTGCGACCTTCGGGCGCTTCGGACAGGGGTGCTTTTCGACTGTCTTCAGAACTTCTCGAATACGAAGAATTGTATGGCTGCGGCTGCACGTCTGATGCGCTCGCTGGCTTTGCGGCTGATTAATAAGCTTGAGCAGCTGCCGTCTGAGAGTTCTGACTCGGGTTTAAGCAGACAAAGAGGTCAGACAGGAGAAAGAAGATCAATCACAAGAAAGACACCGACACCTTTATACTAGTTATTGATACCGGCTCAGACTGCTATCTCGCCGCCCGCATCCGCGCCTTGGGGTCCAGCAAGCAAGCCTGCTGCAGTTGCAACCTTGAAGCTCTCGCACTAGACACACGGAAATCGGAGACTCGAGCAGAGATCCCGCCAGTGACGTGAGGACCTTCAGAGCCACACCTTTAATTTCTTGACCATTCCTCGCCTTGTGCTCGCCCACGCCGACAACATTCGGTCTTGTTCCTTTATCTTGCATCGTCCTCCGGTATTCTAGGACCCTTCGGTCGGTCTCTACGCTGCTCACCTCCGCAGGTGCTTGTCCTTGCCCAGACGTCGCCACCCTGTTTGACCTCTTGCACCACCACAGGGAAAGTTGCGCGTCCATGCACTGAAAAACATCATTCCGGATCGTGGCGGCCTCACTCCTCGAGCATCGAAAGAATTCCACATTCATTACAGTATAGCTCACGATGGCTAAAACGGGGACTCGCAATCGAGGTGAGCCGAGCGCTCCGCAATTATCTGGAAGCATACTGACCAAGCCAAGTGCTCTCATTCATGTCCAATTTCTCAAATCGAGACGCTCAGAGCAGTCCGGCGTCTGCGACCGCACCTCCGGCACAAAATAGGCAAGAATCCTTCAAATATGAGGCCCCAAGACAAGACAATGCAAGGGAGGGAACAGCAACGCCAACTGGGCCATCAACACATCCATATAATATGGACGGAAGCTCCCCCCAGCCGAGAGTTCAGCGAGAACGTGCTCCATCAAGTTCAAGACCGATGTCAATGGTTCAAACCTATCAGCCTCCTTTAATGGACGTCTCGCAAGATACCCTTCCGGAGCTCCAGCCTATTTTCACATTCCTCAACAGCCACGCAAATAAGCTCTACCAAGAAGGTTACTTTCTGAAGCTGGACGACCAGAACACACGTACGTATCTCGCCCCCCTGTTACCTTTCTTTCCTAATGTACAACAGACGGTAGAGCCAACGTAGATCGGACTTGGACGGAATGTTTTGCGCAGCTTGTGGGAACCGTCCTTTCGTTATGGGATGCTGCGGAACTGGATGCTGCTGGTCAAGATGGAGAGGTTCTCCCTAAATTCATTAATTTAACAGATGCTTCAATTAAAATGGTATGTAAATCCATTTACAGACACTGATCCATTACTGACATATCAAGATCGAATCGCTCCCTACGCGATCGAACGATGAAGCCCCGCTGCAAAACGTACTTAGTATCTCTACCGCTGGTAGAAATCGGTATCTCCTCCACTTTAACTCACATCACTCTTTGGTTCAATGGACTGCTGGTATTAGACTAGCGATGTTTGAGCATGCAACTTTGCAAGAAGCATACACAGGAGCACTCATTGCGGGCAAGGGAAAGTCTCTCAATAATATCAACATAATAATGGAACGTGCAAAAGTCAAGTCCGAAGACTGGGCCAGAGTCAGATTTGGCGCCGGAACGCCGTGGAGACGATGTTGGTGCGTCATTACGCCGCCGAACGAGAAAATTGTTCAGAGGATGCAGAAGCAAGCCAACAAGAAGAAATCTGCCTATGATCGATCTGGGCCACTAGTGTTTAAAGGCGACATCAAGTTTTACGACACCAAAAAAACAAAGAAGGTTCAGCCAATTGCTACAATTACAAATGCATACTCAGCTTTTGCAATTTATCCTCAATCAAAACCTCTCATAGAAGCTTCGACACTTGTTAAAGTCGAAGGGAGCATAACGATCCATTCAAACCCACCTTCAACAACTGAAGGGTTCGTTTTTGTAATGCCAGAGGTTCATCCGGCTGTTAGCGGTTTTGAAATGATGCTTCGTTGGCTGTTTCCTGTATTCGACACGTTTGCTTTGTACGGGCGCCCAGGTCGTTTAATCGCTGATACATTGGACCCCCAAAGTCTGATGTTTGCTATGCCAAAACACCGTCGGTATGGATATTTGGAGATTCTGGACGTTTCTGGTCTCATTATTGAGCAAGGTAGCGCGACTTGGACAGAAGGGGAGTGGCGACGCAAAATGAAGGAGCTTACAAAGAAGCGTATGACAGCAGTCGAGAATGGGAGCAGGACAAACAGTCGTTATAGCAGTCGGAGAAGCACCCGCAATAGCTTCGGCCCATCCCGCAGTCGAGTACAATTTGATGACGGTGCTTCGGTCAGGTCGTCACCCTCAATCACATGGGGTCAGTCCGGTTCTGAAGCCCCTAATGCCACACTACCTCGAACAGACTTGGCTCCTGCCTCCGGGACCTTCACTCCTCCGCGCCAGACAGGTATGCCACACCAACGATCGGTGTCTGAAACACATGGCCTTGACCGATATCATAATCAAAGTCCGGCACCCAATTATGATGGTGCTTATGAGCAAGCGCCTACTCCTCCTCCACACAACATTGGAGTTGCTTCAGGGCGTGAAGGGTCTGGTCTACGGTACATGAGTGATATGGCTGCCACCCCCGAGCGTATTAGTTCCGAGGACGAGCAAGTGACTGCTGCCCGAGCAACACCAGTCCGAGAATTACAGGAATTACAAGCTGTTACGTCCCCAGAACCTGTTTCTGCGCCACCAGCATTCTCACATGCTCCTGGCTCCATGCCAATCAGCAAGCCGTATCATTCTCCAGAGCTTCGAAGAGCCAACAGTCGAATGTCGAATGCGACTCTCTCGCAGCTAGCTGGTGCCAGTGGAGTTGCCGCTGCATATCATGCAATTGGAGATGGGGCAAGGGATAGTGAAGAGCAATGGCGCCAAAATGTGGGTGGACACTCGGGGGACGCAAGCCAGAGAGGGTTACTGTCAGATGCCAACGTGAATGAATATCCTGCTGACGGTCCTGATGAAGGCTTGACGGTAGCAGCATCAAACCAACGATTTTCTTTCGAGGATTCTTCTCGACCTCAGGAGTTTGTTTCTCACTCAGCTTATTCTCAGCCACCAGCAGAACTTCGACCAAACTCTTCAACAACCGTTTCAGTTAATGTTCGTCCCTCAATGCCACCATTCCCTAGCAGCCACGCTCCTCCCACCCGTACGTATGAACCGCCAAACATTTTTGCTTCTCCTGAAACACATGCACAAAACCCTCCGTCTTCTCTAGGCCACAATCCTCAACACTCAACAGACTCAACTTCTAGCAACACCTCACAGCCACCTCGACTCCAGACCAGTCAAAGTATTACCAGAAAACCTCTTCCCGCGCGTCCTGTAGCCCTTCAGACCCCAACTTCTGCAGAAACGCCCTCGAGCACCGGGAGCTTGGCGCACCATGTTATTGATCAGGCCGCGTTCGACATGATTGGGCAGAATCTTGGACGAAGTGATACCCTAGCTCCAAATTCTCTGATTCAGAGAGAGAAAAGTGTTAGCCTTTACGAAGATAACGCTTCAACTACTTCTCCCGATTATGCTAGTACCAGACCTTCTATCGACACCCAAAGATCTCAGTTGTCAAAGAAATCTCTCGAAAAACCGCGCGCTGGTACCAAAAAGACAGTTGGCAACGCAGATCCGACCTCACAGTTCGACAATGGAAACAACATCCGTTCATCAATTCACATCGACTTTGGCCCGACCATAAACTATGCCGCTGAGAGGATTCCCAATCACCGAGGTCCCGATGGGAGACAGAGTCCTGGTCCTGCCCAGAGCTACGGTGGTGATCGGCCTCGTTACGGAAGTCCATCGAGAGGTATCAGCCCTGGTCCTGGCATGAACAACTACCCTGTGGATAGACCAACAAGACGACCTGACAGCGCTGGTCACTCAAAGTCACCAAATCGTAATTCTATCACCCCCGATAATGCTCATTATCGTAACGAGTCTGCTGAGAGTAGAACTGTGGCTTGGCAACCTGGTCTGGCGATAACTGGAAATCCTCCATCAAATCAGCAAGGAATCACCCCAGAGCAATTTGTTCAGCAGCGAGCAGCTGCGGTACCTTTATATGCTCACCAAAGACAACAATCGAGCAATACCCTTGGTCGCAATACTCCTACCCCACCACTTGTTCGGAACCGATCGAGTGAGCTCTTGAACCCGCAAGGTCATTCCCGCAATAACTCGGCAGATCTGCTTCAGCGCCCCAATTCAAGATCTGCAATGACAGCTCTCGCACCAGCAGGCAGCGGAGACATTGCATCCAAGTTGTCCGCGCGTGAACAAGAACACATTGCTAGGGTGACCGGTCAACCCCTGATCAACATGGCACAAAATAACAATCGACCGGTGGCATCAGGAGGTGGCCTTGTAGGCGCAATTCAAGCACGCGAGCATGAAAAACAGCAAATAAAGCAAGGCATAAACAGTCAATCAGTTCAACAAGCGATCGCTCAACGCCAACAACAAGCAATGTATCAACAATATCCAGGGCAGGGACAGGCAAACTACCGAGCATCTCAATCACAGTACACCATGGGTCAATACCCGCAGGCGCAATTTCAAAATCAACTTCAGGGACAGCAGTCCTATGTTTCTCCAGCGGCGAATGTCTATGCGCAAGGCGGAGGATGGATGACCCCTTCTCCTGGATATGTTACGACTCCAACTCAAGGCAAGCCATCGCCTTCTCAATACCCACCACAACAACAATATTTTCCGCCGCAGCAGCAGGGAGGGCAAGGTAGGGGTAACCAGGGAGGTTATCAAGGGAATACATATTAATCAGCACTTTCACATTTCACAGGCTTTGGATGGTAGCATGGCGGGCGGCGTTATTTTCTTGAAGATATGAGCATGAAGAGTGGGAAATGGATTGTCTGTTGAGCGATTCATTCCTTGGAGTTTTTTGAGAGGCTTGGAGCGCAGTCTTGACTGGCGCTTTCTTTTGTATTATGGCATGGCAGCATTGCTGATATT
Source organism: Cudoniella acicularis (assembly GCA_013054445.1). NCBI lineage: Eukaryota > Fungi > Ascomycota > Leotiomycetes > Helotiales > Helotiaceae > Cudoniella > Cudoniella acicularis. The sequence continues at coordinate 27,258 of JAAMPI010000118.1, forward strand.
TTGGCGCTGCATTGGGCGGATATTTATGTCCGGGGACAATTCAAAGAATGAAACACTTTCTCCGCATCTTTGGTTGCCTCCCAACTAGTATGTGTGTTCTTCGAATATAACGGGCTTTACCACCCCAATTCATTCTGCTATTCATCCGTTTTGCCAAGTGAAACCCATGCTGTTCCTTTTCAAGTTTTTATCCGGCTTTCAAAATTGCTCAAATCTCCAACCAAATTGTGTTCTCCAATCAAAATCGGTAGTCTAACTCGCTCATGGTGGTTTTACGGTCAATAATTCACATAGATCTCTGTTCAAAAATTCGCAAATTAGGATTCACAGCTGTGCCATTATGTATCGACACAATTACCATGACCCTGAAAATGATGAATCATCCGCTAATAAAACAACAAAAAGCCAACAAAAGCTCCGTAAAAACACAACTACCGTCCTCCTCCGCCCTTCGCTCGCTCTGCTTCCGCTATCGCGGCATCTATCCTTCTCTCTTCCTCCTCTTCCGCTAGCCTCGCCGCCTCGTCCCCACTCAATCCCTCTTCACTCTCGCTCAAAAATGGTGCCTGTAATCCCCCGTTGAATACCTGCGGTACGTGCCGTGTGTCGCCGTATACGGGGACGTCGTGGTATTCCTCAAACTCGTGCGAGCGATCGCTTGGATCGCTGCTACTAGCTGCGTGGGTTGTTGTTCGTGGTGATATTACGCCCGATGAAGCGGAGGAGACGCCGCGGGAGAGGGGTCCTGCTCCTCCTGCTGATACGCTCGATACTGTTCTCGTTGTGGCGGTTGTGGGTTTCCTTCGCGGTATCGCTGCCGCTGAGCCGGAATATGGTTGTGAGGGGATGGAATCGTAGGGGGAGAGGGCGGAATGCCGTCCTGTTATTGATGTGGGGGAGGAGGAAGCGAAACCTGGGGTTGGTGTCTCGAAGGAGGCGGGGGAGGTTTCTTTTTCGGCCATGAGGTCTCGGGAGTCATTGTGGAGGGAGCGGTTAAGCATTACTTGTTCGGAACCGCGTTCTCTGCGTTTTGTATGGGCTCTTCGGAGGCAGAGGAGTGCGCCTAGGAGGACTAGCAGAACGAGGGCGATGGCACCGACGGCAATTCCGACTTTGGCACCCACAGGAAGACCGCTCGATCTTGTGGAGGCGCTGAGACTTAACGGGGATGTAATTAATGGATCGGAAGGATTTGGAATAGTTGTAGTGGCGGTAGGACCGGAAGAGGTGGTTACTGTAGAATAGAGGACAACGCTGGCACCAGAACCAGAAGAGGGCGTGCTACTTGAACCGGCCGTTGAAGTTATTGCTGGCTGGGATTCAGTAGTCGAAGCTGCGCTGAAACTAAATGAATAGGTTGGGCTTCCAAGAGTGAGTACTCCAGAGAGAGCTGAAATTGGGGCAGCTGTAGATAATATGCCGGGTGTAATAATACTGAAAACCGAACTGTAAAAGTCGCAAATCGAATCCGTGTTGTCAGCAGTGCTACACAAGAAGTAGTTACTGGAGCCTCCGAAGTCTGAGGGAGGGGTTTGTATTTCGAATTGGAGATATTGTAGTACATTCGGTGCTATTGGTATTGAGCCTGGTATTTCACACTGTGAAGGTTGATAAACCATCGGCCCTGCTGAACTTGGGTCGTCCGGGGCCATAATGCAAAGAGCTATATAATTTAGCTTTCATCTACCGAGAGCTCTAATAGCAGGATATCTTACTGTTGATTCTTCCGATCTTGTTAAATGTTGGGGGCGAACCTGGCTGAAACCCTGCGACGCCCTGAGCGAGAACGAGGTCGACGTAGAATTTAGACTCTTTTTTTGGGAGAGACAGAGGCAGTAATGCTGATGTTTGCGGCTCCGCCGAATGTTATGGGAGTGAGTAGATCAATATCCAAAGAACTGAGATCTTGCTCAGCGACACCTTGCCCAGCGACACCTTGGCCACCAAACAAAACCATGGCAGCCATAAGGCTAACAGTATATATCCTCATTGTTGTATTAAACCTCCATATAAAATAATAATCAAAGAAATTCGGTAAGTCCTCATTCAGAGCATGATCGTACACCTTCGATGTTGGCAAAACCAGAAAAAGACCAAAAGCGAAACCACGAGCTCGGTGCCTGGGGGAAAGGCAACATTAAAGGCGGATCCAACGCCCGCAGACAGTGCCGCTCGCTGTGCAGGGCAGGATTTCGTGAATTTACAGCCCATGCCAATGGTGGCACAATCTCACCCGCATGGGGACCCAGCACGTTGCTGCACCCTTTTTACCAAAAAACAACAGGGCCTCGCTGCTGTCACCGACCATTGAGGCTTACGCTGCGCCTCGTTACTAACGAATTTGTCCTCAGCACCGCGACTTTTCATTCGCAGCGCCGGCTCGCTGCTGCATCCTTTGAACAGGATACGGTTTAGACGGGAGGGAGGCGGGAAAACACTGTGGACTCGTAGAGCGACAGACAGGCCAGCGTGTTGGTCCATCTGGTGATGTTGTTTGTAGGCTGTTGGATGATGTTGGGCTGGTGTATCAGCGCCGAAATCTCGTCAAGCTGGCGGCTGGTCTGGGGCTGTCCTTGACTCCTTGCGCTATTGCGGGACACGGCTGGTAGCCTGTGGTCTGCAAAGGCATCCAGCAGTCTTGGCGCCCACGAGTGGGATCTTGCAGCTTTCATAAGTTTCATGTCAAATGATGTAGCTAATGTCGGACAAGACAGAGGAAGGAATGCTCCGCATGCGCCTTGGTCGTGCTGCAATAAAACCCCCGTGCCCCGCACATCTTAAACTGTTGTTAGCGTTTAAATGCCTTTACGTAGATACATCCTTTACATAGGTACGACAGAACGCGAGCGCAAAAGGGAAGGCGCAACGCTCGCGGGCAGCGGGCAGCGGGCAGCGGCTTCGAGGCCTTCCAGTCCAAATCCCAATGGTTCTATTGCCAGGGGCTGAGGTGGCAGCGGTCACTCAGCTCACCTTGTACTCCCGTACCGCAGCCCTGTCGTCGATAGGGGAGCAGGGGAGCCCGCATTCGCTGATTCGAGAGTAGCCTGCCTTGGCTGTAAGTCGAAGTATTAATTTTGGCTAGAGGCTGGACACACCTGCATTTGAGGCTGATCCAACCTTTCAATCTTTGGCTTTCTGGCCCTGTTAACCTAGTTGCCCCCGCTAAATTCATCTCGCTCACGGTCAATCACAGCTCCTTCACGTGATGCGAATCCTCACGGTTTCACTACCCCGCGAGACCCGGTCTTCAACCGTGGACTGACGGTCCTGAGGTTTTCAGTGGCTGCACCTCCCCGTGCGCCAAAGCCTGTCCATCTCTGTGCAGCTGCTGACTATTGCTGATTCTTCTTACCGTTGCAACTGATTGCCGTTACGAAAATCGCTTATCGATTCATTGATCAGCTGTTCGGGCCTAATTTGTCTCAGAGTTCGGGGCAGTGTTTCCTAGTAAAGAAGTGGTGGTATTTCATTAGGCCATTCCTATTCATTTCATTCTTCCAAACCGCAACTCCATAAACATGATTCATGATGCAAGTTCATCGCCCGATACACTCTCTGCCGTACCTACCCACCAATCGTGATCTCAGCCGTCGGGTCTTTCCGAATATCCAACTCCATCAAGCCCTCCTGTTTCTCAATCACAAGTCCTTTCTCATTGGCCAGGTGTAACAGGCAAATGAAACAATAACTGGTCGAGATGTCGTCCATTGCTTGTTTCGGGTAAACATTTTGCAAGTTCTGCATGACCGTCGTGAATTTAAGGCTACCATCGAGTCCCGTTTTTACCTCAACAGGCGCTGCGGCTCTACCAGGTGTTTGGGGTGGATCCTGTGAGGAATTAGCTTGTTTTCACCGCATCTCCTGGGCCGACTCACTGTTTGAGGCTCCTCAAACCCTATTCCTTTCCACAATTCTTCTTTTAGTCGTCGCACATCAACCTTCTTAGCCACACGCGCGTACTGTACGTACTCGGGTCTAAGTCTTCGACTTTGGGTAACAAGCTGTGCTCCAAAGGCGCCCTCACCCTCGATGACTTGTGCCATGCCACCATTGAGCATGTTATTGATGCCGTCCATACCACCTTCTCCTCTGTCCTCGGCGCCTGGGGAGAAGTGATCTCGGGCATCAGCGAATTCCATATCATCGTCATCATCCATTCCACCAGGCATAGGTAGTCCATCATCTTGGAAGAAATTAGCGTCATAATCTCCCTGGGGCGCAGCTTCCTCATCGGCGCCAGCAGGTCCTTCTTTACGAGCCCAAAATACTTCATCCATCTCGCCCTCGGGTGCTTCTTCTTCCTTTTGCTGACCGAAAGTTCCAGCCTTGGTTCCAGATCCAGATTTGCGACTTCCCATTCGAGCTCTTGGTTTTAAGAAGAGACGCAAAAGCTGCTTCGAGTTAAAATGTTTATCGTCAGGAAGAAGATTCCTGGTTTTTGACTTCCAGTCCTTTTTAGGTAGTGAAATAACAGAGTTGGAAGATGCCGGCGTATAGATCGACTCAGCAAGGCTGGTGCTGAGGGCCGACATGAAATCGATTTCGAACAGTTCTTTTTCCTTCCGAGTCTTGGTGGCGGCAGCAGGTTTGTTCACGTCTTTGATCTTGCGAATTCGCCAATGCTCAGGGCCTGCCCAGTTCTTCTGTAGAGCTTCGTCGAAATAGCTCAGGATATCATCGTGGCCACCCGTGGTCTTCGCTCCATGATCCAACGAGACCATGTATTCGCCCGTCTCAGGGTCAAAGTTTCCAGCACCGGTACCATCGCCATCCTCACCATCTCCGCTTCCCATACCATCGTTGTCGAAACCGCCATCGTGGACACGCATTCTAGTCTCAATTGCAGCGTCTCGAGCCCACGCTTCGCCACCCTCTCCAAAGCCAGTGTCTGCGGGGATATCAAAATTTCCAAGGAATCCGTCGTCATCATCGTCAAAACCAACAGGATTGTCATCGTCGAGAAAAATACCCGATTTGTCACCAACAGATGGAATATCCTCAGAAGGCTTGTCCTTTTCTTGTCGCCAATCTTCAGGGGCCTTCAAAAACGGAATATCCATTGAACCGGAAGGATCACCAAGATCGAAATTCTTAAGCGAAGGACAAATATCTTGAGTATCCAACTGATCTAGATTGCGGAAGAATCTAGCACCAAGTGCGCCCACGTCGATTTCAACATCTTCCTCTTCCTCTTCGAGCTCTTTTGCAGTCGTGTCCGACGAATCGAGTTCGGAATCTTCCTCTTCTTGAATTGCATCATTTTTCCGTCGTGCAGCTTGTCCTTCACTTGATGCATCGCCCGCATCATCGCTGCTGTCAAAAACAATCCGCCCTTGGGAGTCAATAGCGAGATGATTGAGGAGGAGACCTTTTGCGCCTCCTTCGTCGAAGTCTGCTGAAGCTTTTTTGAATAACGGATCCACGGAAAATTCGTAGCTCAAATTTCTTTAGTTGAAGTGCCGAGAATGAACTGGCCAACGTTGCCTCTGATGAACGTTGAGCCTGCAGGGGTATTAGTCTATTTGCTTTCCAAAATTATGTGTGGTTCTGTGAATAAAATAATTAAAAAGGCATATCAGAATCGGGCGAGACACCCTGTTCCCGCTCGGCGAACAGACGCGAAAGTATGGAAATTATGAACAATTGCATAGTGTATGAGCAACAAGGTAGTCAAATATCTGAACCATCAGGCCGCGGAATGTTTTGATGCGTTTAATGCTAGCTTCCTGAATTTTTGGCGAATTTTTTTGCCAGCAAGCGTAGTTGTCTTGCTAAACGAACGAATTTATTTTCGCTGATAAGGCTGACATATAATGAATGGCCATGACTGAAACTTGAACCCGGGGCCCATCGAAACTCGGGAGGCTCAGTTGAATCGTCCTATGCCAACGATGGATTTTGTCACTAAACCACAAACGCTTTCGTTGGAATCTGGAAGATTTCGCTTATTCTGTATTGTATCTGTGCGTCCCCTGAATTGACACGCAAATGTTGGACCATGCCCACTGCACTAGGAACAAGATTATGATAACTCGACCAACGAGTGATAGGTTTTAGAAAGAACCGTCGCAAAGCTCTGAAATGAATCGCAAAAATTATCAAAAACATACAACAGCAGGTATTCGCTGGTGGTCACCCACCCAACTACTAATCTGCCGATCTGAGGCTTGTGTATGGCAGAGCGGACGGGATGCCCAATTCTCCTCAGTCTATGGTCGTATGTGAAAGGAACTTCCTTAAATCAACATATAATCCGACCCAAACGTCCGCTTGGAACGAGGAGTTAAACACACTAACAAAGGCATGCGCAACACCAAAAACAAATGCGATTTTAAAGAATCAGAACGATAAAAATTGATGCACTTACCCGCTTCTTGGGCTTCTTCCTGACAACTCCATCCTCGTCTTCTACCTCCTCCTCGCTCTCTTCGCCCTCCTCATTCTCGCCCCGCTTTTTCTTGCTATTTCCACTGTCTGCAAGGCCGCTCAATAGCTTTCCAGTCTCGGTCGCAACGCTGTCGACTCTGCTTGTATAAATCTTGACACAACCGTCCAAGGTACAACTAGCCTTTTGAAAGTTGACTCCGTCGCCCTCCTTTAAGAGTGACATGTCGTGAAAGTAATCGATCAGAGCGAAGTTCCATGAATTGGCTGCGTTGATCTTGTTGTCGGTTGCCATCTTCATCCATTCTTCAAAGTTTGCCAATATGGGTACCCTTTTCATTGGTGTGACCGCAGTTCCCCCAATCATAATAATATCATCGTCCAGATCATTCTCTTTTCCTCCTGCTCGTCGTGGGGTTTTAGGATTCGAGGAGGGCGATGAACTTCCGGCTCGTTCGAAATTCGAAAGTTTGCGCATAGGTGATGCGGCAGCTTTAATCTGATTCATATGTATATCATGAAGCGCATGGCGCGACTGCATCCTTTTGGCCTTTTCCTGTGCATCGTCATTGAGTGGAATTCTACTTTCTGTTAACAAATTGTATACGGTCTCTATTGGGGCTCGAGAAGCACTCACTTGACTGGGGATTTAAATGGCGTGGCAGAAATCGATCCAGAAGCCACTCTGCCATTATTAGCACGTGGGGCTTGGGCGACTCGCGGCATCGTGAACTATGTGGTGGTGAAAGTATTGAGGTTTCTGGAGAAAGGACATCAATCAATACTGACGACGCGACTTTGTTTACTCAGGGCGCCCAGCGCAACGGCGACCCCTGTGGCTTTGCCTCCCGTAATGTTGAGCCTTAGAGCCTTAGGCAACAGCTTCCACTATCTTATCGGTCCTTGTAGCACAACCAACCTCTAAACTCATCATGGTCGAGCCTTTCACAGACTAAGTTGCTTGGCTGCCACGCAACTCGCACTCCAATTCCCGAATTGTCGCACATCGCTCCAATGCCTGCCTGGTGATCCAAGTTCTTTACTACAGCATCCTCGTCAAGAACACTGTATTTCGAAAATATCATGCACAAAGAATGCGGCGAATTACCTCGAATGCGGCAGCAACCGGCCATCGAAAACCAAGATTGAGCTTTCGAGCATTTTACATTACGGTTCTTCTGATATCTGCCTTTGCAGCCATCAGCTTCCTTGCCGATCAGACTGCCAAATATACACATGGGCAAAATGGAGCTGCACTACGACGGACGGTGGAGGGGCAAGATGTCAGGCAACTTTTCAAAAGGGATGAAGAGGTAAGATTGAACAATGAATGATATATGCCCCCTTGAATGACGAATGCTAATTTCATTCGGACAGTGTCGGCTGGTCCATCAAGCCGAGGACAAATGTGCTTTCATCAAAGCCAACTGCCCAGACGAAGAAGCCGGGCTCCTGTCATACCTCTCTCTATATTACTGCAATCTGAGTTCCGCGAAACCTGTCGCATTCATGATTCTGACATTATGGCTTGGCCTCCTCTTTACAACTATCGGCATAGCAGCGTCGGACTTTTTCTGCATCAATTTATCGACAATTGCCAGTATATTGGGAATGAGTGAAAGTATGGCTGGAGTTACATTTTTAGCATTTGGTAATGGGAGTCCCGACGTCTTCTCAACTTTTGCTGCCATGAGCTCGCATAGTGGAAGTTTAGCCGTTGGGGAACTGATCGGAGCAGCTGGGTTCATAACTGCTGTCGTTGCAGGATCAATGGCACTTGTACGAGAGTTCAGAGTTGGGAAAAAGACGTTCGTCAGAGATGTGGGCTTTTTCATCGTGGCCGCGAGTTTTACCATGCTATTTCTGGCCGACGGATCCCTACAGATGTGGGAGTGCTGTACTATGATTGGGTTCTACATATTCTACGTGGTGATTGTAGTGGTCTGGCATTGGTATCTCACTCGCCGCAGAGTCCGTCGCGAAAGAGAGGCCGCTGCACGAGGGCATTTCTTAACAATGAACAACGAGGAAATAGAAGTAACGGAGGAGGATGGCGATGATGAAGATGCACCCGCGGGATACCGACGGTACAGAGATAGTGAGGATTTCGACGCCTTGGAAGGGGGATCGAATCCCGCCCTCGAACCTCAAATTGGAGCAGAGAGTGACGAAGATGGAGATGAAGGTATGCACTTAGCTGCAGAGATGGCCAACAGTATGCGTGTCACACGCCCAGCGGGGAGTCGCAGAAACACTATTACTCCTATTCGGCCGAGTTTGGTTGGAGCTCTAGAATTTCGATCGGTGCTCTCGTCACTCCAAAAGTCTCGAGCATCTCACGCACGGCCAATACACCTCCGCAGATACTCAGACGATCCAACCGCAGCAAATACCTTGAGCCAACAAAATCGGGCAGACTCCGCTCCAGGTCCCTCTTCGGGTAATGCGTCCAACATTGTTATCAGCCAACCGGATGGTCTTGACACACCATCTTCGGCTGGTCCTGCTACCAGAACTCGAGCGGTATCCATGAATGATGCTGGAAATACAAAGCCCACAAATCCGGCAGCCTTCAGTGTCGTTGGAATTCCAGATATTGGAGTCGTTGCGGCAACTCCAACATTTCCTCGAAACCTTGTTCTCCCAGGACCTAGTACAGTCCAGGAATTGGCAATCGGTCCTCCACCTGCATCACCAACATTTTCGCTCTCGCCTCCTCCCTCAGATGTCAGCTCTAGAAGTGTAAGTCCAGCTCCCTCGCATGAAAGGCGACATGGCGATACACTCGCACCCCCGGATGCTGGGTTTCCTGGAGCTCAGCATCTCCGTGTCGACTTTGGCAAGGATGGACATTCGAGAGAAGCCTCTGTTGAGAGTCCACCAAGAAACAGAGCGAGAGGACCACAAAGGCCTCGACTCACAATTCCCCACCCTTCATCTAGGGACAGTTCACGTTCTCGAACACTTTCTCCTATACTACAATTTCCTATATATATGGATTCGCCACTCCCCATATCGAGCCGAAGTTCTAAACCTCCAAGTCTGATGCTGCCCGACATGGCCCTAACCCCGGAATCTTCTTTTGCTGATCACGACCTCCGACATCACGAGAAACCGATAAAATGGTGGCCTTATCGCTTTTTACCTAATCCCCACGTTCTTCTATCTACACTATTTCCAACTCTCTGCACATGGCGCGACAAACCTATATGGGACAAGTTTGTTAGTGTCATTTCAGCGCCGAGCATATTCCTTCTAGCTATAACCTTGCCTGTCGTTGAGTCGGAATTTTCTGAAGATGAACCTGTCGAACCTGTCATAGACGAGCGGGCCCCCCTCGCAAGGATAAGGCATACCTCAGTGCCACGCCTAACACCAGACAGTCCATCACTGGAGCCCGAACCGGAGTGGCTGCATTACCGACGTGCTACGGAAGGACATTCTCACCCCCCTCGTTCCCCTCATTCTCCACAGATACCTACTTTTGGTGGGTATGGATCGGCAACTGTTGCCGTCTCTGCAGAGCAACTCCACCATCTCCCTCACACGGATTCGATTCTTCCAAAACGAAACTCGCCAGGACCTATTGAAGAAAGCACCAGCGAAAGACTAGGTCCCCTGGAAGGAGACTGGAGCCGCTGGCTTGTCGCCGTTCAAATATTCACCGCACCTCTTTTCACGGTAATAATAATTTGGGCCAATAGCGAATCGGGGGTTCGCTCGCTCATCCGTCTCGTCCTCTGTTCCTTACTTGGGTCCCTCGTTGCGTTCTTAATCCTTGTCTTAACAACCACACCATCGAAACCACCAAAATACCGCTTCCTTCTTTGCTTCCTCGGCTTTGTGGTCTCTATTGCTTGGATTTCCACGATTGCTAATGAAGTCGTCGGCGTCCTGAAAGCCATTGGCGTCATTCTTGGTATTTCAGATGCAATACTGGGTCTCACGATTTTTGCTGTCGGGAACTCTCTTGGTGACCTTGTCGCGGATATTACAGTAGCTCGTCTAGGCTATCCCGTCATGGCCCTGTCTGCTTGCTTCGGTGGTCCAATGTTAAACATCCTCCTCGGTATAGGTGTGAGTGGTCTTTATATGACGATAAAGGAAGCCAACCACAAACATAACAAACATCCGGGAAAGAAAATACACTACAAGCCATATCAAATTGAAGTCAGCACGACGTTGGTGGTTTCGGCCGTCACTTTGCTCATCACGCTTGTAGGGCTCCTGATAGTAGTCCCGGCAAACAAGTGGATAATGAGTCGGAAAGTTGGATGGGGCTTGATCATCCTCTGGAGCATCAGTACTATCATTAATTTGAGTGTCGAGATTAGCGGATGGGGAACTACGGCTTAATTATTTATACATATACACACATGTTTCAATATGGGGAGGCGTTTGGGATTAAATTGGAGTTTGGGCAAAGACACACAAGAGCCGCAAGGGCCAGATGCAAATAAATATAACTTGGTTGTAAATTGGCAAGATGTATCAAAGTAGGTAGATACAAAAATATACGCTTAGATGGGGTTTGACTGCAGATTCCAATTTTTGTAAATATTTAGCAGAAGCCTTGAAGGATTGTTCGAGTGTGCCAGCGTCCATCCTCCGAGCGTCCCAGTTAGTAGGAGACTACACATCAAGGAAAAATAGCAGGCACAGCACGGCCTAATTCGAATGGTACGCATTAAATTTTCTCTCCTCTAGACAGCTAATGCTAGCTTTTGCACTGGTATCCTTACTGCTTTCGAACCAGAAATCTTCTCGCGTTGCCGAGTCTTGCTCATTGCTCAAAAGCTCCTTAAGACCTACAGTGATATCGTATCCAGTGGCAGAGAGTAACTCAGAGACCTTTCCAGACATTCGATATGAGATCTGCTGGGAATGGTTTGTTTTTCTAAGGCCCCTAAATAAACTTTTTTTGGCTGCGGTATGCTACGGTCCAGAAAGTTAAAGTAAATGGTGGGGCCGCTTTTCAGAACTGCCCAAAACACTTCGGATATTGAACATTGTGCTATCTATCCAAAAGAACAAAATTATGTTTGCAGAAAGACGGAAGTGTTTCTGTTCCCTCTATGCAATTTTGGTGAGATACCTTTGATGGCTATTTCCAGAATTTCAAGTGTTAATAGTCGTTTAGCGAAACTCGTTATACACTGTGAAAAACCATCTAAGCCGCATTTGATTCTTCGCTGTATCCGTTTATTATCATCACATATTATCTCTCACTGAATAAAACAACGCACAAATATCAATAGCCGTTCCACCGGCACAAGCGGGGCGGGTACAGTACAAAAGACACCCTCCCTCCAACAAGCAGCCGTGCAAGCCTCGGCAAGTCCAGCTCGTAACCAAGACAAATAAAGGCAAAAATTTGGCATTTCCCCTCCCTCCCTATATAAAACCAAATAACGTAAATTTTCCCCAAGCTTCGGCTCAAACTCATCTCCTCCCCCTCCAAATTTCAACACAAACTAACATACACAATAGGCGGCTTAGGCACCACACGACAAACAGCCGTAGTCGACTAGGGCGCACTCCGCTATATAGGGGGGTGTCCGGAAATCCACTGCAGACGGGGTTGGTAGCACCTTTAAAAAATCAGACAGTTGCCTCTGGCTTTCTATACGGCTCCTGAAGGGGGCCGTGGAGCCTGGCTACATTTTTTTTGATGAGAATAAGCATGTGTGTTTATTTTTGCTTTTTTATGCGGTATTCGCGTATTTATCTGTCTTCTTGGGCGGAGGGGGACGACGGTGTTGTATGGACCTCGCTTAAAGTCGCTTGGGGGTTTTTGTAAACAAAGGGGAGGCTGGGAAGTGGGGCACGCAACGCACTCGTGTTTTTTCCTAATGTTATCTGCGTTATCATCTTCAAAGTTTCCACAACACTCGGCTCGAAACGAAGTACCCACTGCGCTTCATCGAATACTGGAACATCAGCAAAGAGTTCATTAAATTAGAAGAGGGAATATGAGTATTCCTTTCAGTAGTTACAGAACCTCCTCCTCAACCACCTTAAAATCCCTCAAAGCCCTCTCTAGAACCTCCAGCTTCCTGGGTACAAATCTAGCCCTGTACCGATGCGGCAAGGATACCAAACTCGTCGGGTCCAGATTCCCCTTTACAGGATGGACATTCACGTCATCGAATTTCTGGATGTCGAAGGAGTTGAGCATCCGGATGAAGACGATATATAGTTCTCGGTTTGCGAGGAGGGAACCAGCGCACATGCGGTACCCAAGTCCGTATGTGAAGAGGGGCTCGTCAGGGTGTTGGAGCCAGCGCTCGGGGCGGAACTCTTCAGGATCATCCCAGACGGCGGAATCCATGTTGCAGGCCCATGCGTTGAGGAAGTAGACTGTTCCTTGGGGAATTATGACGCCTTCGTAGGGAACGTCCCTGATGGAAACGCGGGGGAGAGCAAGACGAAGTACGGTGTAGTAGCGTAAACACTCTCGAACTAGTGCTACAACATACGAGCATTTTTCTACGCAATATTAGCACATGTTTCTCGATGCCAAGAGGGAGAGGTCTTACGGTCATCTAGAGCATCGCACAGTGGCTGGTCCACAGAATAGAACTTTGAAATCTCCTTCCAAGCCTTCTCTTGGACATCGGGCCTTTGAGCAAGTAGGGCAATACTCCACTGCAGAAGAGTAGTTATCGTATCCAGCCCACCAGATAACATCGTCAGACTGATAGAAGTGAGCTCTTCGTTATTAAGCTTCGCCTCCTTATCTAGAATAACGTTCGCTTGAATGCAAGGTTTATGGATCCCCTTTTCCATGCGATCTTCTAGGCCCTTATTCAGAGCCTTCAAATACACATCTCGGCGACTCCGCATCTCAGCTGCCTTTTTCGACCCGAAATTAAGAGGATTTAGACGAAGAAGTGGAATGTAATCTTGCAGATTGCCCGTAGTGCTTCGGAATCGGCTAATTTGGTCTTCCACATGGGTTATTTCGTCGAATAGTGCATTCTCTTGGTTGTCCATACGTATGCCCCAATTCAGAGTCAATGCAAGACTCAAGCTCAAACGCTGAATCATTGGCATGGGATCTACTGGCTCAGCACCTGCTTTCCCGTATCTCAGCAGCTCTGCAACAAAGTCCTTGCTCTCAATATCGAAGTGAGGAATGTATGTGGTGATAGAAGGTCGATTCAGTGCAGAAGCTGCCCCTTTTCTTCTTCGTTTCAGAGAATCGCTATAAGGAGAGGTCCCAATCGTTGTCCCAGCTGTATTGGACAGTACCTGCAACATGTATTAACTCAAGACTCCAGTACCGCTTTAGCAAGAAACCTACCTTATGAAAGGTATAGAACTCCGGTCTGGAACTCAATGCTTGTGCATTCTGCCCAAACAAAGCTTTCGCAGCTGCCGCAGAATTCACTACCACCACAGGGATGTTCCCCAGTTGAATCTGATAAACAGCTCCATGCTTGCGCGCCCATTGTCTGTATCTCTCTGCAGCATTTTCTCGGATCTGCCACAGATTCCCTATCAAGGGGAGTCCAGGAGGACCACCGAGACCTTTAACTCGGGCATTGCTTCGGACTACTTCGTTCGCGAGGATGTAAAGAGTGGGAACCAGAATGGTAAGGATGGCGAGCGTGTGTAATGGATGTTCAATGGTGTAGACTTGCGCAGCGTGAATGAGGTTGTTAATCGCCATATTTTGGCAAGGTTATCAATCTTATGGCATCAATTTACTGAATTATTTTCAGTAGCTCTATGTAGTATTAGAAGGCCAGTCTTCAAATGGCGTCTCTCGCCAAGGAAAACATGCAAGGAGCGCGGAACGGTTCATAATACTATAATGAGGGAGTGGTGCGGAGAATGCTGGTAGAATGTGGGGTAAGACCCGCGCATAAATTCCGCGCTGCGAATGATTCCTTTTGCTGTCATACAACACCACCCCCATTTCAGGTCGGCAGTGTAATCGGAATGCTTCCGTACATCGGATTTAGACACATGGTGCTGGATATAACTTGAGACCATCATGGGAGTGGGAGGGGCAGCAGGGGCAGCAGCTGCAACAGCGGCTCGAAAGAACCCACCGACGGGACCGAGTTCTGAATGCAAAAAGCACATTTACAAAGACAGCCTTGTGACTTACAAACTCCCTCTTCAGATGACCGATTGTCTCGGAAAGCCAAATTGTGATTCCAAAATTAAAGGACATGGGCTAAACATACATGTCAGGACAACTCGTATGCGTGCCTCTCGGGCCTTTAAAAGTCGCACACGTTCGTGTACATCCCAAACGTGACCGTCGAATGGCTGTTCCGAGACAGCTAGGCACTGCAAGGTCTTGCGTGTTCTGCTTTGAAAAGTGAGATTAGAGAAACGTCCGCAGCTGTCTGTCTTTTGAGCGAAGGAACAGCAGGAGCCACGTCCTTGGACTTGCTCATAGCATCCACGCAATGAGCTGGAAGTAGAAAATGTAAAAGAACAGTAACATCTTACTATATTGCGATAGAAAAATTACCCCAATAAGTATTGTCTGAGTGGCCTGTTTCATTTGGAGCAGTCCTACGAGATGCTTCCTTCTCTTATTCTTTCATCGTAATTCAGCACTGCTCGCAGCAAGACTTGCGCTCCTAAAGCGCAATCTTTAGGGCTTGTATATTCTGCTGGATTGTGGCTTATCCCATCCTTCGAAGGTACGAATATCATACTACTCTTGACAACCTTATTCGCCCACGTCGCGTCATGACCTGCACCACTCTTCATATCCATAATTTTCGAAAGTCCCATTGCGTCTACAGCAGCAGAGCGAACAGCCTCGATACAGTCTTCATGGAAGATTGATTCGGGCAAACCCCAGGTACGCATAATATGATAAGAGGTGCCATCGTGCTCTTTTTGCAATACATCATCAAACCTTTTGAAGATTGCCGTGCAGAGATCATCTAACATTGAATCAGTTGAGCAACGTACGTCAATGATGAGTTCAACTCCACTTGGAATTGTGGACTGGCTTTGTGTATCATTTGATATCACACCGACAGTTGCAACACCTAATCCAGTCGATTTTGCCATCTCACTAACAACAGCAATCAATCTGGCAGCAGTCACTAAAGCATCAGATCTCTGCTCCATAGGTGTAGTTCCAGAATGACCTTCCACTCCAGAAACGCGGACCCTGAACTACTTCATACTTTGGACTGCAGTAACCCCAACCTTGTTGTTTGTTGCCTCAAGTTTTGGGCCCTGCTCAATGTGCAGCTCGAAATAGTTCTCTAGCCCATTTTCTCGATAATCGCAAGGAGCCTCTCCCAAGTATTTAATATCTTCCAGGGCTTTCCGTATAGCGATGCCCTCGGTATCTCTAACTGCGTAGCATGCTTCAAGACCTGTCGAGAATTTCGTAGACCATACTCCAGAGCACATCATAGCTCCCGGGAATCTTGCCCCTTCCTCATTCGTCCAGTCTATGAGCGCAATTGGGCAGCGTGTTTGAATATTGCTTTCGACCAATGTTCGCAGTACTTCAAGGGCTGTTTGTACACCAAGAATCCCATCGTAACGGCCACCTTCTCAATGATCAGCACATAGTGACAGAGAGGGAGATTGCAGAGCGAAATACCAGCAGGTTGAGTATCAAGATGACTGACCATCCCAATTGGTTTTATATCCTTGTCGGCTCCAGCTCGAATTGCAAAAATGTTCCCCATTTGGTCTACCTTGGCCTCACAACCCAACGACTTGCATTCTTCGACGAGCCAATCTCGGACTTGCTTATCTTCGCTGCTCAAGGCCAGACGTCGCATACCCGTCGAATTGGATAATGCTCCCCAAGATGTACATGTGGATTGTAGTATCGCGTTGAGTCGTTCGCCATTGGTTCTGAGCTCCTTGAAGGACATTGTGGTTTCGAATTTAGCCTGGGGGAATATTATCGACGCGTTTGATGTGCGAACTCCATAGAGCAGGTTCGGTATCATTCATGTTTCGATTCGTAGCGATAAATTTAAAATGGGCGAAGGTGGGATGGTGGAAAGAGTCGCGTCTGACTCGATCGCATTTCGCGTCGTTGAAACCCGTTCCAAGAACAAGGGAGAATGCTCCATTAAACCACGCTCCTTTTGTGTTGCTCGACTTCCAAGTTTCTGCTCTGGTGTTACGTTGCAGGTCTGGAACGGTTTCCATGCTTGTCAGTTGATGTCTCGGTAGTCTTTTTGCCGTGAGTACAGAATCTCTTTTTGGCTTTGTGCCCCGAAACCCATGATTACATTATTTTTGTTGACATCGAAAATCCACGGCCTTGCGTTTTTGTTTAGAACATTATGTAGAGAGTGTGAGTGCTCCAATACAGTATAGTATGCATTCCGGATAAACTAGTAAACAATCAGAATTGACTATTGTGGTCAGGGTTCCTTCTCTTTTCGTAGAACTGGCCCGTGGCAAGGTCGTGACGTATTGTGTTCTCTCACACAATATTTATTTCTACACGAGAAAAGAGGCTCTTCCACTGACTCTTATCTATGTCTCACCTCTCAAATCCCTTTTTCTCTGCTGTCGTTGATTGATTCCTCTCCATTTACTGCACCGCTAAAACGCCTCAAATGTCGAGACCACAGCGACCTAAAACTCCATATTTTCCAGAGGATGTTGATGCTTATCTCTCCCAAATATCTTTTCCAACGGAGAAGTATCCAAAAATCGGTCCGGAAATAGCCCGCTCGAAAGATGGCCTCGAGTTTCTTGCCGCACTTCAGGGGTATCAACTTGCTTCCGTACCTTTTGAAAACCTCATTCTTCACTACTCTTCACATCGTGCGATAACTCTTGACAAGGATGTTTTGTTTGATAAGATTATTGCCTCAAATTGCGGAAGAGGAGGTTACTGCATGGAGAATAACCTCTTCTTTGGTAACATCTTGAAAAGCTTGGGGTTTGAAGTCATCTCGACAGGTGCACGAGTTGCGGCGGGAAATGGCGGCTGTGGTGGATGGTGAGTCCCCAATTTCAAGCATATGATTCATTGTTTTCTCTCTCCCGATGTTCGAAATTGAGTAATTGACGGTGTTGGAAATATAGGAGTCACCAGGTCAACCTGGTGCCACTGGGTGATGAGGTATATATGGTGGATGTGGGATTTGGTGGTGAAGGACCTACTAGACCAATGCCTCTCATTGATGGCGTAGTTTCGAAATGGGGAGCCACAGATGCAGAAACAAGGTTGACCTACAAGAAAGGCTCAAAATCCTGGATTCCAGGAATGTGGAGCTATGAGCACCGAAAATCTCGTTCTCACAACTGGACCACAGTCTACTCATTTGTATAAGAACTCTCTGCTCTAACCTCAAATACTCATATCACTAACTTCCACGAAGGGAACAACGGAATTTCACCCGCCAGACTTTGAAGTCATGAACTTTGCTTCTTCAAATCGAAGAACTAGCTTCTTCACTTACAGGATCCTTGTTGTCAAACTGCTACTTGACAAAGAAGTGGGAGACATCACTGGTGCCATCATACTCAATGGCAATGAAGTCAAGAAACGAGTATACAACAAGTCCGAAATCATAGCCGAACTCAAGACGGAGGAAGAAAGGGTTAAAGCGTTGAGCAAGCATTTTGGCATTTTTCTGACAGATCGAGAGCGAGCTGGTATCAGAGGCACTGTCACGGAATTGAAATAGGCCGAACCATAAGTATTCCTCTCCAAATTCAAGCCTGGTTCAATCTTTCGAGTAACATCCAGAATCATTCATCCCTAGCCCACTACAATTTCTCGCTCAAAGCTTATCCTTTGGAAATCAGAATTACAAGTCAAAAATAGCCAAGACTTGACTTTTGAGAGACAACATCTCCTCTTAAACAACAACGAACACCATTTCCAACCCTAATAATTCCAGCGACTCACAGAAGCTTCCTCAATTCAAGACTCAACACCGCCTCGCCAACCATACTCCTCCCTTCCTCCACAATATTCCTACAAACCCCCACAGTACTAACCGCCCCACTTATCCCCCCTTTTCCATCCCCCTTACCCACGAAATCATGCTCATCAGGCTCAATCACCTTAATATAATAAGGATCGTTATACGCTGCTTTGTAGGCTTCATAATCTTTCACGTACCAGTCTACGCCAGCGTCGTAGTCTAAGGATGCGGAGCCCGAGGGAACATCGCTTGAGATTTTACTCCTGAGGTGTGACGGGGTGAAGAACTGATTTAAGGTTAAAGGGTGGGAATCTGTGAGGTGAATGGGAAGGGAGGGCGAACTTGGGTATATTGGCTTATGCCGTGTTTGACTGCCCAAGGTGCCACGAGAGGACCGTGAATGTGTTCCCAGTCTACATTTCATTAGAACTTCAAGTCGTGAGATGATAGAGGGTCTCGTGACGTACGGTGATTGAACTGTTCTTCTGTTATTCCTGGTTTGCGTTTGAAGAATACGGTCATGCGGTAGATTGTTCCTTCCGTCATATTTTGCGGCCTAGAAAGGAAATCCGGCCGCTTGGATTTTTAGCAGTATGAATTAACTCCTGTTTATGTTTGATAATAAATTAGAAAGCAGTTGTGGTTGTGACTTAACTTATAGTAAAAGTAGTGCGGGGAGGTTCGGGTATGGTTTTCCGCCAGGTGCTGGTGTAGCAAGTAGTACAACTTTCTCGAGTTATTAAAACGTCGCACGATAAATCTATGATTTCTTGACGAGCGAAAATGATATTATCTCACATACTCGAGTATGGTTTTTTTAGTTGAATTTTGTGGAGATTTGTAGAGGAAAATTCGAAAAGGTATGGAAATTCAGGGGTTCGGAAGGTTTCTGTAGTTTCCGGATGGTCAGTTTCATAATGTTATTTTACGTTTATAATGCAGCGTGACTTTAGGAACAGGTGTTTCCTCGAGGAGAAATACTTAGGATGGAGGAGATACTCAGACATGGATAGTTGTCTAGAAAGGGAGAGAGACTCACAATAGGAGGTACTTATCGCAGGAGCAATACTCGGGTAAGATATTCACAAAATAAGAGATACTCAGCTGAGATACTCATAAAGAGGAGAGACATTGAAGTGAGACTGTCACAAAAGGAGCAGGACTCAGCAAAGATACCCACAAAAGGGGACTCACGTAAGATATTTACTAACGGAGTGATATTGTGGTGAGATACTCACAAAAGAAGAGACACCCAGGAAAGTTGCTCAAAAAATAAATTGTTGCTGGCTTAATTGTTTCGGACTGGCTCTGATGTTAAAATGTGACAGACCGTCAGCGGAAGGTTTTCGCGATGTCTCGCCAACCCCTCATCGCAATTTCATTTTTTTTTCCATCACCCTCACAACGGCAACGAGCGTCTCATCCAGTTTTACGAACCGTTCCATCAGTGCTTGTGTCGATATCTCACGTGAGCTGGGAGCGGTTGCCTCGATTAGTTGCCTTAATTGCTACCTACTTAGGTACCAGTAGCCAGCTGCCTCGTCTCGATGAGCGAGTCGGTACGAAACTTCACTGCTTCAGCCAATGGCAGTGCCTGGATCGAAACACGGACCGTTCCTCTAACAAGTTTCTTGCAGGATTTTACTCGCCTATTGTCGCCTTGTGTGTTTCCCGATTCGATGATGCAGGTGAACAAGTCTCATCCAGGGCGTCGTAGCGAAGCAGACGCCCGATCTCTACGATGCATGTCTCGCCGCCTGTTACACGAGACGGCGTTGGCAACAAAACTTACGGCATTTCCCATTTAAGGGAGTCATCGTGACAAAACCAACGATGCCTTTCTTTGCATATATAATCCAACGCCCGACCTGGAAACACCCAAACATCGTGCTTCGTAACTCAGCACAAGCCCTCGACTGACTTCGCTGCCCTGGGCTCTTTCTTGCAGTCACCTGACGGCTGCATGTTCTTGCCGTTTGCATGTCTATCCTCGATTGGTTACCCACAGCAAGCTGAAGATTATGACTTGTGTTGCGACACGTGGGTCTCAGCAAACAAACATATGGCCTGGCGAAATAGAGAATCCACCAGGATCTCAGCACCAAGAGAGAGGAGAGGTTTGGAAGTTTACGAACATCAGCTCAGTCTTTGGGGGTGCACCGAACGGACTTGACGAAACTGTGCATAGGAAATTTGCAAGAGGATGGAGAATTAATTCGGCCGTTCCTGACTCCGAGGTGTTGTCCGTGATATGTGGAAACGAACGAAATTCCTTGAATGATCATGAACGAGAGGAGCCCACAGAGAGAAGAGCACTCTCGAATGCTCCTCGAAAGTCGGTCTGTGAGCCTTCTTTACTTCAGCCCCCACAAAAGTCTAGGAAACGCCAATCGAGCAGCCTACACGACGAATTTTTCAGGAAGAAAATCATCACGTCCCGTGGGGGGATAAACGTAGCTCCAGACTCGAGCACTCTTCTTGAACAAAATGACGTTATCCAGTTCGTCTCAGTTGATGGCAAGCAACCGGTCTGGTGTGCCCGTTATTCCGGGGAAAATTTGTCTCGACTTCGTGTCGGACATCTCAGGCAAAACATAGCTACAATACGGAAGATTGCAGATTGGAGGAGGGTTCAGCTGATGACTCCGACCCCACACCTTCATAACGACAGGTCGTACGTGGTAGCGTCTGGTTTGAAGAAAGTCTGTTACTGGATCACCGATGTTATATCTCTCAAAGAGGATCCACGGAGCCAGACCGCAAGCAATGGGTTGACATCCCATATTTCTGCTGACTCTATCGATAATAATCTTGTGAGCATTGGATCGATCAGGCAACAGGCTTCAGAACTGTTGAATGGCTCTCGAGGCAAAGATGATCTTGCTACAGATCCGCGGAGGATCAAATTGTTCTTCAATGGCATGGAGTTGCGAGATGATGCACGGGATGCTGGTCATTCAGGCTTGCGATCTGAGGTTGTCAACGAGATGACGTTTCTCGTGATCTCAGAAGATGAGTTGCTACAAGAACTTGAGCAATCTCAGAAGAGAACATGCATACTCTGTGTTGAGGACTTTCATATATCCGCTTTCCCAACCAGTATCACTGCAAAATGTGCGCACCAAACGAATACTTGTATTCCATGTTTGCAGTATTGGATTGCTGCCGAACTTGATCGAGGAGGGTTGGAAGCTATCAAGTGTTCGGAGTGTCCAGAGCCACTTCAGCATGGAGATATCAAATGCTACGCAACGGAAGACGTTTACGAACGGTAACTGTTCCCTTCTAATTTGTAAGTTTTACGGCATTACATTTCAACTAACCTGTTTGGAAGATATGACCGGCTTGCGACACGAGCAATCCTCAATGCAATCCCAAACTTTCGATGGTGCCTCAGACCGGGATGCGAGTCTGGCCAAATTCACGTCACTGGAGATGATGGTCCAATCTTCAAATGTTGCGATCCCAACTGCGGGTTTAGATTCTGTGTTACTCACAGTATGCCCTGGCACGAAGGAGAAACTTGTGCCGAATATGATTACCGCACACACGGCCGATTCAAAGATGATGAAGCCTCCGTGAAGACCATCCAAGAGGTGTGCAAAATATGCCCAAAATGCAATTCCCCAATCGAGAAGAACGGGGGTTGTGATCACATGACTTGTGCGTAGTGTTTTTCTTTCAATAGCTGCTGTTAGAGGAGTCCTTCATATGCTAACTTTCTGTCCTAGGTTTGAAATGTAAAGATGAATTCTGCTGGGAGTGTCTTGCTCCATATTCTGAGATTAGGAGACGAGGTAATGAGGCACATAGCCTGGAGTGTCGATTGCATAGCAACAATTTACCGATGATTACACCACGCAATATGGGATTTCAAGTACATGGATTGCCACGGATTTATAGGAGTAGGCCAAGCGCATTATCGCGCATCAGATCAGGTTGAAATAATCGTTAAAAGGATAGGGGTTGTTTATATTTTGCGCAGCGCAGATATTGTTTGCGATTCTTGTTATCTTGTCTAATATATCTGGATTATCTGTATTATGAGGGGAGAATTCTGAAAGACCATAGGGGCGGCATATTGGTAGCAATAGTTGAAATGCTTTTGTGTCAAGCGGCTTTCCAGTTGGAAAAGTTCACAGGTAGTTCGGAGTAAGGACATGAAACCACCATAGTGTTATTTTCTCTCTATTTGTTGACTTTCTCCTTTCAGACCCTAGATCTTGCAGTTTTCCAAAGAGGCTTTCCAGCTACTGTAGAACTGCAATGCCCAGAGATGTCGCAAGGGCAAATTCCCTAGACGCGGACGATTTGGCCCGTTGGTGAGTAATAGGAGACTGATAAGGAGAGTCTTGGTCTTACTGAACCTTTTCTGGAAAAATGTTCCGTTCTCTTTCTAAAACTTGGAAAAATATCGCGGAAAGTCCAAAAGGTTCTCAATCCCAATTCAGTAGTAATATCGTCCAAACAAGGGAGATCAGGACTTCCCAAAATTTCCCAGCTTTTACTGTGAAGTGGTGGGTTATCTTGTGTGCCTATAGTTGTACTCATTGACCCAGAAATTCGAAGGATAATATTGCAAGAGCATAGATCGCAGGGTCTTTGAGATGCAAAATAAGCCCGCAGGCTGATCTGAGAAGAGAAACATTTTAATCGTTCTTGAGAAATGTAAATCCAAAGGATGCCGTTGAGGTGAAAAAGAGAAAAAAGCAAGGGGCCTGGCTGGCTGTCAGAACTCAATTTGACAACACCCAGCACTTCCTGGCCAAGAGATCACGGCTGCACAAGCAGCTTTCTTCGCCAGGACCTTTTACGACGACTCAGCCAGTACCACGTACCACCATCGCGATGCATCACAAAGTTACACGTCGTCGGTGTTTGAAGGAGATGAAGAAAACGGGGGTTCCAAAGGATTATCAATTCAAGATGTTGATTCGCTGAGCTGTGGAGAAAGCGGGCCACCCTGTGGTCAAGACAACACCCCACGATACGGCGCAGAGAGCTCCGGTTCAATTGATGCCGAAATCGCAGCTTCATCCTCTTCAGTACTTTTATTTGTGTTTGTTAGATCCCCAATACTGACAGTTATCGCAACAATGGCGAAGACTTTTGATGCAGCTGAAGGTATGGTCGAATTTCCCAACTATCCCCTCGTTTGCTTACAGCTGCTGCAGTTGCAAGACACAACAAACCAGACGACTGCTGGGTATGTCTGTACGGAGATGTTTGGGACGTTACAGAATTCCTCCCATCCCATCCAGGCGGTTCCTCCATAATCCTCAAGCTGGCCGGCCGCGATGCAACAGAAGATTACGATCCTGTCCATCCTCCAGGCACTCTCGAATCAAACCTCCCCCCTTCTAAAAAACTCGGCAAAATCGATCCAGCAACACTTCCCAAACCCGAGGTAGATGGAGCAGAGAAGGAACAGGAGAAGGAGAGTCCGCCTGATATGAAGAGTCTGTTAAATCTAGATGAGATTGAGGAGGTGGCTACGAAGCAGATTTCAAAGAAGTGCTGGGCTTATTATTATTCTGCGGGCGACGACCTCATCTCGAAGAATTTCAATAATACGGTTTATAAACAGATATTGTTACGGCCGAGGGTGTTTGTTGATTGCACGAAGTGTGATGTTTCAACGACACTGCTAGGACATAAGGTTGGCCTACCGTTATATGTCTCTCCAGCAGCTATGGCGAGATTGGCACATCCAGCAGGTGAGCATGGAATTGCTCAAGGAATCAGCCAATTCGGAGCTATGCAAATCGTTTCGAATAATGCGTCTATGACACCGGAACAAATTGTGGAAGGGTCACTACCGGGACAAATCTTCGGATGGCAATTGTACGTTCAGAACGAACGTAAGAAGAGCGAAGATATGCTGGTGCGGATAAACAAGATGTCGGACAAATATAAGTTCATATGTTTGACGTTGGATGCTCCCGTGCCTGGTAAGAGAGAACACGATGAAAAGTCAAGTTATGTTGCGGCGTCACTTCCAGTTACTTCAGCTGTGAAGGCGGGTGACGAGAAAAAGGGACCTGGCGGAGGTGTTGGTCAACAACTGTTTTGGGGAACTGCTGCAGATCTGACGTGGAAGACCACTCTTACTTGGCTCGCAAAGCACACTTCGCTGCCTATTGTATTGAAAGGGATTCAGACGCATGAGGATGCGTATTTGGCTGCTCAGTATGCACCGCAGGTCAAGGCCATTATTCTATCCAATCATGGAGGTCGGGCTCTTGATACCGCACCACCTGCCGTCCACACACTGCTTGAGATCAGAAAATACTGCCCTGAAGTTTTCAGCAGGATCGAGGTATGGGTGGACGGCGGCATCAAGCGAGGAACAGATGTTGTAAAAGCATTATGCTTGGGTGCCAAGGCAGTCGGCGTGGGACGAG
Organism: Cudoniella acicularis; assembly: GCA_013054445.1. Taxonomy (NCBI): domain Eukaryota; kingdom Fungi; phylum Ascomycota; class Leotiomycetes; order Helotiales; family Helotiaceae; genus Cudoniella; species Cudoniella acicularis. The sequence goes on from JAAMPI010000118.1 coordinate 51,940, forward strand.
CCGCGCTGTTTGGTCTTGGAGCTGGTGGTGCAGAGGGTGTTGAAAGGACATTCGAGAGTAAGTGGTGTTTCAGGCAGCAATTGACGATGAGGCTAACCACCATGCAGTTCTAAAGGCCGAGATAGACACATGCATGCGGCTGCTTGGCGTTGAGAAAGTGAGCGATTTAAGTCCCAAGCACGTAAGTTGTTGGTCCCTGTTCTCTGCATTTACATACCTGACCGGTAAGCAGATAAATTCCCGAGCTGTAGAGCGTGATGTATACGATGGCCACGCCGGGCTAGAGAAGCTTGGTCTTTGGGTAAAGGCAAATCTATAGAGCTTTATAGACAGTTTCTCAGGAGGCTCTTTATTCTGTGCTACCTACTTGCTGGCATTTCTGGTGAATGAGCCACTCTCGACATCGAGGTAATTTACCTTTAATTTCCTGACCTTTTTCTTATCGACTAGGAAGTGTCTGCGGATACAGAAGACGTTCTCTAACGGTACTTCCCGGATCTTGATATCTTTACCAAATAGCATGTGGTATGATCCTACCAATCAGTCTTATGACTCTATAGCTCGCCTGCGACAACCCAATCTACAGCCTACGCTATCTCAACTCAGAAGAAAGCAGCACCACATCGTCTCCTGCATGCACTACGCGTTGGTCTAGAAGTATATGCAGGCCAGAGGATCGCCGAACAAACTCCCTTGCTTCCCGCCTTGTTTTCCTTCTCCCGCTCTTCTAGAAGGTCCAGTGCTGCACGGAAGCACACGAGGGCTTCCCAGAATCCTTTGGGACACAGGAATCCTAGTATAAGCCGTCACTATTGGAGGGCCCGTCAATTGACTTGCAATGACCTGCATCTGAAGTCAAAGCTGGTGCCTTGTCAGCCCTGCCAATATCGTAGCTTGTGGCTGTGCAACCGCTTTCTCCTGCCTTTTCAGCTTGTGACCCCTGTACGATTATTTATCTCAAGCGAGGAAACACACGCACGACACAGCGCCCCCTTCCTCGGCTCTGTTCACACAACCTCTCCTTCTATGACGCTTCATCATATGTTTCGAACGCCCGAGCCTGTATTACGACTTGTGCAGAACGGAACCTAGACTTACTTCCACAATACGGTTATCACCCTCAATACGACACGACCATTCGGGCACAGAACTGAGAACGCGTGGTGTAGTTGCCCGCGCCACTCCGCTTAGATTGACCATTTCCAGGGAGAATGACTGTCAAATTTGGGACGGTCAAATAATTGTACAGCCTCATACCAGAGCCAGGTGACCACCTCTAGTCCTGTCAAACGCACCCCCTTAAGCCCAGGACCCCAAGACGCTCTGAAGATGTGTCTATATCGGAGTCCCACACACACACTACATCAGCCATTGCGTGAGTCAAATGTCTTCTGTGAAGCACTAAAGGTAAGGAAGATAACGGACGAACGCAGCCACTGACATTCAGCACCTAATCGATGCCGCTGTTAACGCATCTCCGTCAGTCAGCCTCACTTTATAGACATGCTATAACAACAGGACCCTAGCCATCCTGACCGGTCCTTCTTCCAAGACCTTTTTTACTATTTGCTTGAATTCCACAACCATGAGAGCTTTACTCAGCGTAGACCAAATCAATCGGCCTTACCTGCTCTTCTTCCTGCTCTTGTACCTTGCCGGAATCCCCACTTCAACATTCGCACAAACACAAGGCAACTACACATCCTTATCCGAAGCTTTCTGGCAGCTATCAGACCTTACTTTCCTCCCCGCCAGTGCTCTGCACCGAAAACCAGAACTTGGAGGTCAAAACTTCACACACTGCTGTCTACTTGCAGTAAATGCCTCACTCTATTTGGACAACGGTTATATCAAGAAAGTTTCCGAGCCTGGCTTTATCAAAGCGACAGTCGATGAATTAATATCTGCAAGCAATGGCGGCCAATTTCCCTGTACCGCAACTTGGAATGGCGATTATCGAGGTGCACCAGTCGTCGAGGTCCCAGCATCCTGGCTCGAATCGACTTGTCCTGGCTGGCAGCTTTCAGACTCAAAGCAGGGTGACGAAAATCAATGGGTTGCTCCATTCGTCGGATTCCTCCTCCCGGCTGTAGTCTTCTGCTTAACGATTCCCCGACGCCGGAAGATTGCGGTCTGGAAGAAGTTGTTTGTTCAGGACTTGTCACAAGTTGTATCTTGGATTCTGGCACCTTTCGCGATGATCTTGGCTGGCTTATTCGTCTGTACGGATACAATAATATGGCTCTGCACATGTTTCGCTTTCGCGAGCCCGATGATACTCAGCGGATTCTACGAGGCCTATCTCGATCAAAAGATAATTAGCTTCCTTATGGAGAAGACCAACAACTTTCGCCTTACACTCGACATGAAAGCTCGACTTTTGTTTGTCATCCTGGTTGGAAACCTGGATCTCGAACCAGAGCCTATCGAGGGTGACTTGGAGCTCATTGTGATGAACAACAAACACCAAGACGATAACGATCGATGGCCAAACGAGATAGGGACTGAAATTCGAAATCCAAGCTCCCCGTGGACCCATATCGAAAATCTCGTTCACCCGCTCCGCTCCTATCGCGACAATGCAATTGGAACACCCAGGCAATGGCCGCTCCACGATGTCCAGTGCTCAATTCCCGACTGCACGGACCTTTATTGCAAGGAGATCCCTCTTCAGCGAACTCCTAAGGTCCGGAAAGAAATTGGTCGTACAAAGACTCGATTGCGAACTATGCTTTCTTGTCAGTATTCATTTGGATCGACCGTGGGTGCTCCTGTTATATTTTTTCTTGGTGCTTTCGGGTTTACTTTGGTCACTACACTTGCACTTTTGGGCGACCAAGATACCAGCTTGGACTTGGCTTTTGGAATGTGGTACATGATAATTCCTCATATTTCCATCGTTTCGGGACTTCTGTTGGCCGGAAATAACCCCAATACCCTGGAAGGCGTTGTCGCACTCGAGTTCGGCGATGTAGAGGAAAGTGGATCCGCCGAAAAAGGGCATATTGGAAACCAACTATTCGAGCTGGCATATGACAGTAGATATAAGCCCAAGTGGCTATGGATGCGAGGCAGAAGTAAGAAGGATTGGATAGAAAAAGTCTGCAAAACCTACGAAATGAGGCCACCTTCTGGACGACGAGGATCTTTCGTACAAGATGAGGATATGACAGCTTTACGAGAGGCGACAACGATGACGATCATGTCTTGGGCAATTGTTCTGAGTTTGACCCTCCTTTTATCATTCATTCCTTTCGTGCTCGCTTTCCTTACTGGTTTTTATACTCCTCAAGTTGGTATTTCTTGCAGGAGCTTCACCTTTCTTATCTACGCAATTTCGCAACTCTGCCAAATTGTGCTGTGGATGTGGGCTTATGCTGGTGCGCCTTGCGGTAAATACTTGTTTATTTTCAAACAAGGAGGCTTTCTCGACCAAAAGGGCTTCTACAACCCAACAAATCTGTCATCGCTATTTTCAAAGGAGACATTCTGGTCTTTTAAGTCGCTCTGGGCAATCATCTGGTACAATCTCGCCGTCATCTTCGGCCTAGGCGGCGTCATAACTTCGATTGGGGGTACCATGATGCAGCTTATGGGTGTCTACACGAGCGACAAATGCTCAATCAACGCAGAATGGTGGACAAGGCCTCATGATGATGTTCAGGTAGTCATAAGCACAAATTATGCGCTTGAGATTGCTGATGCAAGGAGATATTGGGTTCCGTGCGCCATTACGGCGATTATGTTCTTAGGGTTGGTGACATTCTGTGGTTGGTGGTACCAACGGAGATTGAGAGGATTGTTTCGCCAACTGGTCAGCGAGATCGGGGATAGTAGTTTGGATAGAGAAGATATAAAAGCGGTCATTACGTGTTCAAGAGAGGAGAAAACGAAGTCAGCCTCTTACTAAGAGGGATCGGGAGTTGTAGGATTATGAATTTTTAAAGCGAGGTTATGGCGGGCGTTCTAAGGGAGATAAGATACCCAGGGATGTTTTTATTAGATATATTTGTATTTTATGGTGTAATAGTTTGTTCAAAATGCTTATTTTCATGATCTGTTACCTTATTCTCCACTAATGACATCATGGCGTGTTTACTTTTGCGTCTACCTAGTTTGAGTATATAGGTAACATTTCCTGGTGAATTTGGGTCCTTGTACATCTTTAATTCCCGATATAGAGAAATTCAAAGCACTTTATACTGTAAACATTTGGAGGAGCAGCATTTTCCAGAATGTTGTTTGGTCACATGTTCTGGTTCTCATCTTGTTTCAAGGCGAAAGGGGAAATCCGGACCGATCAGGGCGATTTTCACGACGACAAAACATCGAGAACAACTCCATCAGTCACCAAAACCACCACAGTCTGTCATCCCTGTATCGATTAGCATTCCTGGGATTTAGACCAACGCTTGGTCTGAGATGGAGGGCATCGCAGTCTCAACGCCGCGATCCAGGTCAGTGCGCCAAATCTCATTGGTGCCGTAAACGGCTCCCGGGCAACGCGTTGGAGTTCGTACGAGGAGTCGAATAGAGTCGTCTCAGCAAGATCCGCTGAGCCTGCCATTGAGTGATTGCGATAAGGCTTCAGTATTTAAAGGTGGGTTGAGGTATTTGCTGTTCGGATTTTCGTTCGTGTGACGCCTTTCACACTTCAAATTTTTCTCGCCGGCCCCACCCACATAATGGCCTCAAACGACAGTCCTCCTCTCTACCATGACAGTCCTTTGAAGTTGCTCGCAACTCCATTTTTTCTCACCAAGAAGGTATCTTTTCCTCGATTAGCGTGATCTAGCAGTTTTCGTCATCATCTGACTAAAATTTATTAAGACGGATCCCTTCACGAAAGAAGCCAGCCACATGACCCTCAGCCATAACTCCATCATTCGCGGGTACAACAGCATCTACCAACAAGCGCCTCGAATTGCGGCTAGTGATTATCGCGATTTTGTCGGCTACTGCCTCGCATGGCACAGATTCGTTGAGGGACATCATGCCTATGAGGAGATACATTTCTTTCCCGCGATCGAAAAAGCTACTGGCGAGAAAGGTGTTATGGATGGGGAGGTTGACCAGCATGGTGAGTTCACGAGAAGAAAATAGTATGTGCGATTAGAAAGAAGGCTAACATGTTTCCAGCGACTTTTCATGGCGGATTAGCAAGCTTTAAGGACTACCTCGCGAACCTAAAAAATCCCGAAAAGAATTTCAAAGCCTTGCAGTTGCTCGGGATCATGGATTCATTTGCCGAAGCATTGTACAGCCATCTTGCCGCTGAGCCTCAATCCTTATTAAACCTTTCGCGACTTTGTACTGCCGAAAGACAATTCGATTTAGCAGCCATCGCAGCAGAGACTGGGAAAAGGTCCGTAACTCTCGAATTTGCGTTCAATGTTCTCCCGATATTTTTGGGGAACATGGAGACCGTTGAGTTTGAGGATGGCATGTGGCAGAATTTCCCAGATGTTCCGGCACCAGTTCGGTGGATTATGAAGAACATTCTGCCGCTCTGGAATAGAAGGCAATGGAGGTTCATGAGCTGCTCCCGCGATGGAAGGCGAAAGCCTTTGATTGCGTAGGATTTCGAAATTACAAGCTCCTACTAAGTCCTATTTCATTATTAACTTCGGAATGCTTGTTCAATTCCGAAGCTTGCGCTTTGCGGCTGTTCCTGTTAGCAGAAACAACAGCCAACTCACAAGGCGTATTTATACTCTTCGAAATGTATTACGAGAATAAAGCGCAAAGTTGCTGATGTTTTTCTGGCATTCTGTTTGGTCGGTAACACGAGTACGTAAAATTGGTTCAGTTGACCAATAGGATTGTTCGGTCAAGTATGCTAACGATGTAGTGCTCATCGAGGTTCTTCAACGTCAGGTCAGATCTGGGGTAGCGAAATCCTTCTGCACTTCGCCTCATAAATGCCTAGGTCGTGACTTTTGTGTGAAGGAGCAAGGTAATTTTGATCATTTCTAGCCTAATACTGTACCCCTCATATATTAGCCATCAGATGTCTCTCTTTCTTGAAGTTCAAAAATATATTTCAAGATGTTTCTCTTACTTCGGCTTAGACTAGTCTTCGAGACCATCTTTTTATTTCTCACTCCTATCCTTAGCCAATCACCTCCCCAACCCGAAAACATCAAAATCAAAGGAACGACTTTTCTCGATCACGAGACACTAATCAGTCAATTCTTCGGCAAAACATTTCTTCGAGAAAACGTCCCCTTCATCGACATCCCGGACAAGCAAATCCAAGATGTCTACTACTACCGGTGGTCCTCACTACAGCGGCATCTCCGCTACACCATCGCCGGCACCGGCTACATTTTGACAGAATTCGTCCAGCCCGTCGGATATGCTCAAGCACTCAATACAATTGATGCCGCTGCCGGTCATCAAATTGATGAAACGAGATGGTTAAGGAGTAATTTCTATAATGAGGATTATATACAGGTGTATACGAGAGGTCCGGGCAATACGGTGCAGTATACCCACTGGATTCTGGATGCGTTGTATAGGAGAGCGAGTGTTAATGGTGATGAGGCGTTTGCAAATGGGCAGTTGGATGATATGATTCGGTTGTGGGGGGAGTGGGATTATACGTTTGATTCGGGGGCAGGACTTTATTATTTTACGCCGAATTTTGATGCTCAAGAATACAGGTATGTTTAATCTGCCTTTTATTTGGCCTTGATTTCGGAGGCGAGATCCTAAAATATGCATTGGGAGCTGTATTGAGAGTATCTGGCAGTTTAAACTCCTGAAAAGTATCTCAAGAGTTAATACTAACTTGCTCATAATAGTCTTCCTGGCTACGTTGTGGCCCCCTCTGGAAATAATCAGCTGCAATTAGATGGTCCTAACACTTACAGACCTTCTCATAACGTGAGTATTCTTCACTCTTTTACGTGCTCTTTTCAGCTATGCGCGGCCTCCAACATCTGCTAATTCTTCACCCAGGCTTATATGGCTGCTAATGCGAGAGCCATTGCCGCAGTAGCTGCTGCTTCTAAAAATACAGCTGTTGCGTCCAACTTTACTGGTATCGCAGACCGACTAGAAGCAGCGATGTACAAGCGTCTCTGGGACTCCAAACAACAATTTTTCGTGGACGTTATCCGTGACAACAATCCAAATTTAACACCAGTCACGGGCCGGGAAGAAGTTGGTTTCTACCCCTTTCGATTTGGAATCGGCCTCAATTCAACCTACAATAAAGCAGCTCTGCAAGCTTTCGACCCACAAGGCTTCCAAGCCTCCTTCGGACCCACGACGCTGGAGATCAGAAACCAATACTTCTTCTCGACGAAGCCAAGTGATTACTGCTGCTTTTGGAATGGGCAATCTTGGCCTTTCTCAACAGCTCACACCCTGAAATCTCTTGCAGCTATCTACAGGAGTGGCCAATCTTCTATCACTGCGGACCAGTATGTGCAATCTTTGAAAACATATGCAGCAACACAGCAAAAGAACGGCGTTCCCTACGTTGCCGAATCTCATTATCCTTTTACGGATTCCTGGTCTGCGGATTCCTCAAATCATTCAGAGCACTATGATCATTCTACTAATAATGACGATGTTATTACCGGCCTTCTTGGTATTGTCCCACGCTCAGATGCGGTTCTGGAAATTTCTCCAATCATTCCAGCAAATTGGACGTACTTCGCTATTGAGAACGTAGCATACCACGGCCACCTTGTTACTGTCCTATACGATGCTGACGGTACGAGATATAAATGTGGAGGAAACCTTTGCGTCTATGTTGACGGAGAGAAAAAAGTTGCCGAAACTCGGAAATACCCCTTTACGGAGACGGTTCCTTTGGCAACTGCTCCTATAGTTGGGGCTGAACAGCTGAACATTGCTGCGAATCCGAATGGACTTGGTTACTATCCTACGGCTAGCGCAACGTATACTTACGTGACGGATAACCCTTATAAGGTTATTGATGGATATCTATTCTATGATTCGGTTCCCGATAGTAAGTTCATTTATGCCCTGCTCGTAATGCGTCCTAACAAAACACCAGACCGGTGGACAAATTACCAATCCCCATCCTCAAATGACACCCTCCAAGTCACTTTCGCCCGTCCTCGAAATATCTCATCAGTAACTCTCGCACTCTTCTCTGACGTGGCCCGAGGCGGCGCGGTCGACGTTCCCTCCGCAATCGAGATCTACGGTTCTTCCGGCCTGCTCACAACCATCACAAACTCCTCCTCTTTCCTCCCTAACGACCGCAATACTTTCTCTTTCAACCCTACCCAAACCACGTTCATAGCCGTCAGCATGCACAACAAACCAAATGTCTTCGTTGGAGTGTGTGAGCTTGAAGTTTGGACTCCTTTCGTCCTGTCTCCTTATTTCTACGCCGTGGATGCCTTACTCACGAACGCACAAGTTGTCTTCGATAAGAAAAGCAATGCTACGAGTAATGGTGCCGTGGTAGCAGCGTCGAATTCAAATAGTGTTGCTGGGTTCTCTGGCGATTTACCTAGTAATCAGAAGGGAAAACTGGGGGTTTATTATGCGAACTCTGGAACGAGTGTTGTGCAAGTGAAGGTAATGGTTAACCAAGTGGTGAAGATGACGTTGAGTTTGGGGGGAACTGGAGGGGAGTATAAAGCCGTTTTGATAGATGTGGAGTTACCTTCAGGCAAGAACTTTATTAGTCTTGTTGGGGGAGGGAATGGGTTGACTGTTGAGATGATTTCTTTGGAAGGTAGCGATCCTGGGCATTAATCATCTGAAAGGGGAAATGTGAGCTCAGCTAATATTTCTGTGCACTGAAAATCAACCTAATGTAAAAAGAGAAAACAAAAAATTAATTCTAAAAGTCGTCGGCCCAGAGCCGATGAACCCGGGGGCCGGGTTGCAGTAGTGGACCCCAAGGCATGTCCCGATAACGGGCTCAGCCAACAGCCCGCGGGCGATAAGACGGCCACTTCCTACCAAGCCGACGATAGATCAAAGGTGGGAGGCGTACAATCGCTCAAAATGGCCTTCTTTCATATGTTTTGCAGGGCTCCTTGTTGCTTCTACATATCCATTTCCCACATAGGACCTGGAAGCTGATAGGCTACCCGAACTACGCGCATCATGGCTGAATTTGAATATGATTTGTTGGTTTTGAATGGACTTGTTGTTACTCATGATGAGACCGGGGAGTTTGATATTGCTGTTAAGGGTAGTAAGATTGCGAAGGTTGTCCCGAGGGGAAGTTTGGGTGAGGTCAAATCGAAGAAGACTATTGATGCGAAGGGAGGGGTGGTTATGGTAAGTCAGACTCGTTCTCAATTCCAACATAACAAATTGTACTGATAATATATACAGCCTGGAGGAGTTGATGCCCATGTTCACTTGTAAGTGTTCACTTAGATTGCTTCAAATTATATTGGGAAGGAACATCTCTGACCTCGCGTAGAGACGAGCCTGCTCTTTTCGGAAAGGGGGAAAGTGCGGACAACTACGAGACTGGTAAGTCCAAAACCAAAAACATAGCAACCTCCTATATTGACCTATTCACAGGTACTAGATCAGCAATATGTGGAGGAACAACCACCCTCATCACATTCGCTCCTCAAAGGAAGACAGAACCCTCCCTCCTCGCAGCACTGGAAGCAACACACGCCCGCGCACGTGACAACTGCTACTCAGACTATTCCTTCCATTTGATCTGCTCCAACGCCGGGCCCCTCGCAATTTCAGAATTCAGCGCTCTCCGCCAGGCTGGCATATCCTCCCTCAAAATCTACATGACCTACGAAGCCCTACAACTAGCCGACTCCGAAATCCTAGATGTCCTCTTCGAAGCTCGGAAGCAAAAAATCGTAACAATGATCCACGCTGAAAACGGCGCTATTATTGACTGGACTATTAAGAAACTCGAAGAAAAGAACCTCTTTGCGCCAAAATACCACGTTACGAGCCACCCTCCTGTGGCAGAGATAGAAGCAACATATCGAGCCATCTCACTAAGCTCTTTCATCGACGTTCCCATCCTCATCGTTCACGTGTCTTCCCCATCAGCCGCAAAACACATTTCCGATGCACAGAAAAAGGGACTACCCGTTTACGCGGAGACATGTCCTCAATACCTCTTCTTGACACGTAAAGATCTCGATAAACCTGGCTTCGAAGGCGCGAAATGCGTATGTTCTCCTCCGCCACGAGAAGGCGAGCAAGATCATGAGGTAATATGGCGAGGTCTCGAGAATGGCACTTTTACTGTGCTGAGCTCAGATCATTGTCCTTTCCTTTATGACAATTCTGAGATTGGGAAGAAATCGGTGATTAGTGCTGAGTACCCCAATGGCCATTTCAAATACATTCCCAACGGGTGTCCCGGAGTGGAAACACGCATGGCACTTGCGTTATCAGCGAATCGACTAAAGTTACAGAAATTCGTCGAGGTGACATCCACGAACGCAGCGAAGCTTTACGGTTTGTATCCCCGAAAAGGGGCGTTGATTCCAGGGGAAAGCGACGCGGATATGACGATTTGGTATGCGGAGAAAGAGATGCAGGAGTTTGAACTGAAGAATGAGATGTTGCATCATAATGTGGATTATACGCCGTATGAGGGGAGGACGCTGAAGCAGTGGCCGAGGTATACGGTGTTAAGGGGGGAGGTGGTGTGGGCGAGGGATGACGGGGGGCTGGTTGGGAAGAAGGGGTTTGGGGAGTTTTTGAAGAGGGATGTCAGTTCGTTGGCTGGGAGTGTGAGTCAGGAGGGGTGGGATGTTGAAAGGTTTTAAGGGTTTGAATATTGTGATCGGATGAAAAATAAGAAGTAGTAAATATTTACGAGGTTGTGAAATATTCACTGGGGTATTTCACCCAAGCCCCTATTTTTCTTTCAAGAGTCAACACTTTTAATTTTTTCCTCCAATCCACAAAATTATTCTCCTTCAACTACTTTTCTCGTTCAATGAGTTGATGTCCAGAATCCTCATCTCAACATAAATCATTCATCCCTTGCAACCGAAAGTACTGTGCCCATGACAGTGTAGCACCTCTAAGCAAACCGGGAGCCCGACAGTAGTATCAACTTCCTTCCTCATAATAACCTATCCCATTGTTCAAATCAACAAGTAATAACCTCTTAAAGAACCAAAAGAAGATAAACCCATGCTCCGCAGCTACCGACACACTCACGCATCTGGGTGTGGATCTCGTACAAGGAATGGCGGTTGCTGTCTGGGAATGAGAGGGAAGAGTTCGGTTAGATTTTATGCAGTGGCGGTCAGAAAAGCAGAATAGTAAGTAGGCTAGAGATATTTGAAGTAGGAAGGGTTGGTGAATAGAAGAAGAGGCGCCGTAGAGTGTGCTGATATTCACTTGAAAATGGGAGGTCACGGTTTAGTTTCACTTTTCAGCGACATTTCGCTTTTCTAGAACACTTGATTGCTTCATCGCACTTACAGTTTTCGTTAAGAAAATATTCAAATAGGGCATCCTGCCCAACTCCTCAATTTTCTCTTCGGAGTGACTGTCAACTCTCACCCCCTATCCCAAAGTGGGGTGTGTCTCCAACACGCCCCTCCTACGCCACCTTTGAATGCGGGGCGATAAGCTCTTATCAATCTTTTCAACGGCCATATGCATCAAGTAAAAGAAACTTTTGGCACTACCAATTGTACTATAGCAGATAATTCCTGTCCGTAGAAAGGCAGGTAAGTAGTCAGGCTTCTGACTAAGATTTGAGCTTGTCGAGGTTTCGAGGGTAGAGGAGCTAGCTTCTTGTATGAATCTCTCTTCTGGCATATTACTTTCTTCGATTTAGTTTTCGTTTCTGTAGGAGGTATTGTGTGTTGTGCGCTGTGTGTCGTGCGCTGTGTGTCGTGAGAATTAACACTGATTAATTGCAAGAGAATTGAATCTTCAAGAAAAAAATGGGGAGTGCAGATGAGAAAGTCCGGCATGTCGATGTTCTCGTTGTCGGCGGTGGTCCAGTCGGTTCGTCATCCTCATCAATTTCACACCCCATTCTCAATTCCTCCCATATCCATTTTCCAACTAACCAATACGCCACAGGTCTAATCACCGCCCTCCAACTCCTCCAATTCTCACGAGAGACCTCAGTAGCAATCATAGAAAAACACCCCAAGTCAACCCAAGACAAGTATGGACGCGCCATCACCCTGTACCCACGAACGACCGAAATGCTCGACCAACTAAGTCTCGCTGATTCCCTAGCCCAACAATGTTTCGCTTGCCGGGAGACGGTGAGCTATGATAAAGATGGGAAGGAGGTGCAAGGGAGAGGGTGGACGTTTATGGAGAGTATGGGGAGAGAGAATTGGACGCAGTGGGATTTTGCGTTGGTGTTGAGG
>JAAMPI010001180.1:0-18147 GCA_013054445.1 Cudoniella acicularis
AAAACCATCGGAAAGAAATAGAGTTACAGCATATTGCCACACCAAGCCATCGGGACCAGCCTACCGGCCACTGACCGTCCAATTTCCACGCCCACACCACCCTTCCCGACATCCCGAGGCGAGTTTTAGAAACTGGGGCTTGAGAAAGGAGAAGAAAAGAAAATATATGTCTTCGATGCACAACGATATACCGATGGCGTGCTTATGTCGTGCTATACATTTTATGCTCTTGGTGCATGTGTTGAGAGAACATGTGAACTTGAGATGAACTTGCTGAGAAAAATTGACAAGGATTGATATGTGTTTTCCGGTGGCGCAAAGGAGTATTCGTGGAGTAATTTCCTTAAAAATAGTGTATGTATGTCTTGGTATATTAAATACAGGCAACTAGTAGAGTAGATATAGTGAGTGATATTTACAACACCGTTTCGTTTCTTCGTGACCGCTTTCATTTAACGCTCAAATATGAAGAATGAAAGGCCTAGAATAGTAGGACAAGGGGTTGAAAGGGAGGTGTAGACACAAGTCGTTAAAGTTGTATGTGAAGGTTGGGAATGGAACGTGAAAATTTTCGTTCGTTCAAAGAAGCTGGCTTACAAATCATAGCTGACTTTCGATGCCGGCAAAGTTTTGTTCACCGGGCCAATGTGAATCCGGCCAGACGCACCGCATGGCCTCCCAGATATGCCTGCAAAGTGTTAGGACCAAGGTAGCGCGTGCATTTTGGAGTTACTCACCTAACGTGGATGATCTCCAGCCCATCCTTGACCTCTTGAGGTAGATCCTTAACACTGGGAAACGTTTAGTATCAGAAATGGAAATGAGGCGTCCAAATGAGCTTACTCTTTCCTATTTTGAGCCGGAAGAAGGACAGTCTTCACGCCGGCGCGAAGAGCTCCAATCAACTTCTCCTTGATGCCCCCGACAGCGGTGACACGACCACGGAGAGAAATTTCGCCCTGAAACACCGTTAGACAAGAAAACAACGTGCTGTCGGGAGTACTCACAGTCATGGCCATGGTCGGAGGAACAGCCTTGCCGGAAAATAAGGATATGAGAGCGATAGTATGTGCCATGCCGGCAGATGGACCATCCTAATTGTGATCAGTTAGCACTAAGGCTTTTCTAAAGAGAATTGGTGACTAACCTTGGGAATTGCCCCTGAAGGACAATGAACATGAATGCTACGATTCTTCATGATATTTTCCAACGGATCGTGAGTTAACCCGAGTTCAAAGGCGTGAGACTTTACCCAAGTGAGAGCGACCTCAACACTCTCTTTCAGCACATCCCCAAGTTTACCCGTCAGTTGTACACTGCCACTGCCGGGCATATCGGCGACCTCGATAAAAAGAATGCTGCCGTTACCACCGGAGCTGTATGCCACAAGGCCTGTCACAATACCGGGACGACTGTCAAGCTGTCAGTGGTAATCTTCGTGTGATGTGATCAAACATATTTGTAGTGCTGTCGTATACGAGCCTTATAGGGTAAGGATAGACAACATTTGGAAACACGGATTGTAACAGTCGGGATAATTACCTCGTCTTTTCCGCAATCTCTTCATCATACTTCTCAATCCCGAGAATATTCTCAATATCTTCAACAGATAATTGGGGTTTGTACTTCTCTAAAGGATGTCAGTAGTTATCCTGGCTTATGTGGTGATCATGTTGTACCAGTATGTCCAGCGTCTTTGGCCTCAGCATATTCAACAGCTTTGGCTCGGCATACTGAACCAATCTCACGCTCCAAATTCCGAACACCAGATTCTCGTGTGTACGACTCGATTATTTTTGACACAACGTCTTGGTTAAACTGGACCTGTCCATCACCGAGGCCGTCTGAGAGGTGTCAGTATTATGGAAACTTCCGAGTTTGTTCACTTACTTGTGCGGATCTGTTTTGGAATCAGATGTTGTAGAGCAATGTGTCGTTTTTCGAGAGTAGTGTAGCCTGACAAGCTGATAGTTTCCATACGATCAAGGAGAGGCGGAGGGATAGTGTCAAGGCTATTGGCTGTAGCGATAAAAAGAACCTTGCTCAAGTCTATCGGGATGTTGACGTAATGATCTGTAAAAGTGTGATTCTGTTCAGGGTCAAGAACCTCAAGCATTGCTGCTGAGGGATCTCCGTGAAAATTGGACGTGCTACTCAAGTTGTCAGTCCCCTTGAAGCAGAAGTCGGCCGGGAACTTCTTACCCAACCTTATCAATCTCGTCTAGTAGAAAGACTGGATTCGCAACTCCAACCTTCTTGAGACCTTGCACGATCAGACCAGGCATAGCTGCAACATACGTCCTGCGATGGCCTCTGATTTCGGCTTCGTCCCGGACTCCGCCAAGAGAGATGCGGTGAAACTTCCTTCCCAAAGCCGTTGCAACAGACTTTGCCAAGCTCGTCTTGCCTACACCCGGCGGGCCAACCAGAAGGAGAATTGGCGATTTATCGATCATTTTTTTACTCTTCAAGACCTCGACCTTTCCTGTGGCCTTTTCCTCCTCAGCCTTTGCCATTTGACTGTTTAACTCGGTATTGATAGATTGCTTCAATTTGAGGACCGCCAGATACTCTAGTAAGCGCTTTTTGACTTTTTCGAGACCATAATGATCATCGTCAAATTGCTTCCTTGCTCGACCCAAGGTCTCTACTCCAAGTTGGTCATCTGTAGTCGCACTCCACGGTATCTCGGCTAAATTCTCCAAGTAGTTCCTGGTGACTTGATACTCTGCCTGGGCAGGAGACATCTTCTTCAAGCGCTTAAGTTCTCTGTCTGCCACTTTTGATGCCTCGGCTGACATTTTGGCAGCATCGAGCTTTCTCTTTAATTCTTCCATTTCATTCGGTTCCTGCTCATCATCTTGTGCGGGTCCCATTCCTCCCAATCCTCCCATGCCAGGGAATGGCAATCCGGACATAGCCGGCCTCCTCGATCCCTGATTCTTGCTCATCTGGTCCAAATCCGTATTGGCTGGGAAACTTGTGCTGAAGGTGGTAATGCTAACATTATTCTTAATGTTCCCAACTTGACGCTGCAATAATGCAATGGCTTTCTCCAATCGATCCTTGACATCCAGAGCAGCCAAGACTTGTAACTTCTCTTCCAACGACGCCTCGACGATATTCACCATAAAGTCTGCTAGAACTCCTGAATCCACCACTCCCTTCTTTGCGATATAGAGTTCGAGGCGTCGAGCAAGTATTGGTGACAAACCAGCGGATCCGGAGCCTCTAGGTAGTAACGAGGAGAGTCGTAATAGTGTTACAAGTTCGCGAGATAATTGTCTGAGGTGTGCAAAGAGCCCTTGGATAGCAACATCCTCTGGTGATATAACTGAAAGATTAGTTCGGGACCAAGCTATCGAGGGCAAAATAGGCTTACTATCATCGATTTCATATGTGACTTCTGCCTCGAAAAAAGGACGCTCCTGTACTATCCTGTCGATTTTGACTCGAGCTATTCCTTCAACCAGCAAAGCGAACTCGCCGGTCCCTTTCCCCTCAACTCCTGATATCTTCGCAGCCACGCCATATCCAAACAGATCATTATTTGTTGCACTCGCCGGATGTATGTCCAAGAGATTTTTTGGTTTCGGTTTGCGTTCGTCTTGTGAAATCATCCTTTGTCCATTTCGTGAGAGGAAGGGCGAATTAAGGGGGACGCAAGCAACGTTGACATTCTCCAACCGTTGACTAAATGATCTCGAGGCTGCTCGGCTGTATATGGTCGAAAGTAGAGCTGGGATATCTGATCGATTACCTGCAACGGGAATCCTTAGGACTATTCCGGGAAGGAGGACGGTGTCTTTGGCCAGAGGAATAACAGGAAGCGTAACCGCCTTCTTGGGCGCCATTATGAATTCGTACTTCGTATTCGATAGAGTTACAAGGTTTTTAGGCGGGCAATGTATGCGAATGGGAGCGTTGAAGCAGAAAGAGGTGTTGTGCGAGTTGTAGTTAAATAGTGCGTTAGATGTCGAGATGGTCCTTGGGCATGTGGCAATCGCGTTGTTCTGGATAAGGTAGCGATACCCGCGCGAACCGAGGTTCTAGAAAGTCCGATGTTCACTCATAAATCCAGGGGATTTATCACAACTCGAAATAATGAGCTTCCCGTACTGATGAATTTATATCCGTTTTAGCAACGAGCAAAAGAAACCGAAAATTCATGAAACATTCCACTCAAAACAAACCAACCGATACTCTGTTAGATGAGGCCATCAAGGCCTGACCAGCTGAATCTGCTGTTTGGACTCGTCAATTGCCAGCGCCACACAGAGAACAACGCATCATTACGCAGCAGATGTCTCTCTCGTCAGCTGCACTTTTACAACCAATGGCCGTCGCAGAAAAATTTAAACTTCTTCGGAACTGTTTCAATGACGATGGCACAGGTTTGATATTGTGGCTGGGGAAGGTGGAGAGCACCATGTTTGCCCAACAAAATGGCGGCAATTGAAACAAAGGGGGGGAACCCCTTGCCACGCACGTGACTGTGGCACAGCAGCTTTATCAGGTGACCTCCAACGCATGAGTCAGCAATGATTTTATTTTATTTACAAAACATAGTTCGTGCGGTAGATACCTTCAAATCACCAGAGCGAAGAAGAAGAGGCGTTTGCGGGTGTGGGAGGGAGGAGTGAAGAGCGTAAGTGTAGATTTCATCGCGGATTTCGCGGGGAATAGTAAGGAGTCCTAGGATACTTAGAGTGCTATTATCAGGTAAACGTTGTTTGACGTCTTGCTATTATTCAGGGTGGAGTTGCTGATAGATTAGTAGGTAGAAGTGGGAGCTGAAGTTTCGGTGCTGCTACCTGCTAAGTGGCTACTACTATATGAATTTTGATAGTCCAATCAGACTCTCCGATTCTAGAATTTCTTTACAAACTTGTAATAACGAGTGTAAAGTCTTTGATAGGCAAAACCAGTGATAAAAGAGTGATGATATCTTAATCGATAAATACAAAATAACTTTTCCGTAACATCCTAGCCTCCTAAAGTTCCAATTCTCTCAGTAACTTTATCCAGCAGCTTCCTGTCCTTCCCTCCTACAATATCCTAACCTTCCAAAATTCCATCTTTCGCTCTCAGTAATATTTATCCATCCAGCTGCTTCTTGTCCTCCCTCTCCTCCCTCAACACCAGCTGGAAAAATCAGATACTCTATCCGCCAGTTGACAAATTACACACCTCACTAGCATACGAACCATGACAACCACTCTTCGCGCCAAAAGAATTCGGCTTCCACTTAAAAGTGCAAGTCTAATCACTACTTTTCGCACAATTAGGGTTGAAACTGCCCCTATCACCGTCACAATGATCGCTTTGCCAAAACGTCACGAAAGCATCATCGATCGAATCTTTTCCTTATATATTAGCTTTCTGATTTTCAACTTGAGGATATGTAGGTATGGTATGGACTTACGGACGATGATGTAAAGCCAATTTCCGCAGCCGCCGTCGCGGGCTGAATAGCATTTCCCGGGATCAATGCAATCGCTTCGGAAATCCCTTGCGCAATCCTTCCCCCCGCCATTGGTTCCCCGTAGCGAAAACTTAATACCATTGCACCCGCGCTTCTCGTCGGCGAGACCCAGGTTTCTGGTCGCAGCAACTGCGGGGGTTGGGTTGGAAGCAGTGGCGTTGTGTTGCCCAGCGATGATGCTCTTGAACTTGTTGTAGCTTTCGTACGGAAGATAAGTCCCCCCCCCCCTTTAGACCACCCTTTTACACCAAAAATAGCGATTTTAAAGTATTTTTAACTCTACAAAAAATTAATATAATTACTTAAAACTTTAAGTATAAGTTCTTTATATATATATATATAACTGTATTAAAAAAATATAATTTTTATATTAAGCTTTTATAAAGTCATAAATACCTTAAAATCGCTGTTTTTAGTGTAAAAGGGTGGCCCAAAGGGGGGGGGGGGTGGAGGTGGGGACTTATTTGAAAGTCTTAGTTTAAACTTCGCCGTTCGGCGTTCGTCTCCTACCAAGGGTCCATGCACCCAACATCCATATTCCACCGACTCAATCGAGCCATCATCTACAGCACCTTCTTCAAGAAGCAGTTTTATCATTGATGTCAGACCCAATTCTCTCGCTCGTCTCAAGGCAAGACTGCCACTCTCGGGTGTATCAAGAACAGCACCTCTTTCGTGCAGGAGGCGGAACATTGCGGTGTGCTCCACCTGAACCGCACAGAATATTGGAGGTGGATATCCAATTTTGACCATAGGTCATGTTGACAATGGAGGAGTTGTGAAGAAATTTGGGTCTGCGCCGTAGTCAAGCAATATTCGAACGACGGAGAGATAACCATGAGCAGCCGCATGGTACAAAGGGCTTCCAAATCTCAACTGGTCTGGATCTAGGTCTGCTCCCCTTTCGAGGAGTAATTTGACAACCTCGTATTTTCCATGCGTGGCAGCGCGTACAAGGGGATTTTCGCAAGTCGTTGTTGGACCAAGCCGGGCAGAGACCTTCAATGGAGGCGCCTTGCTCAAGAATATATATGACGATATCTAGATGCCTTTTGCAACAACATTGGCCAAGAACGTTGATCGAGTCTTCTCAGCCAAGTTCGGGGAATATAGCTCGCTACACCGTTTGAAGATGTCCAGATTTTCGCTCAGGAGACCTTTGCGGATGTATTGACGAATTCGACCAATAATTAGCACAACTCCACATCGATCGTCCAAAATCATGTTCAAGGTACTCAGGTGGTCACCTTTGACAGCTCCAAGAGCTGCCCAGGCCTTTTTGTCGCCTATTTCCCCTGGAATGTCACTGGCTAGAAAGCTTTTGAGAATTTCGTCGTTTCCTTGAAATGCAGCGATGTTCATTGGGGAACCAAAAACTGGGCTCGAAGGAATTGGGTGAAGACCTTCTCCGATCAGTCGTTTGGCGGTAGAAATCTGATTCGTATATACCGCACCGGCGAGAAGGTCTTGCTGGAATGCTCTCTCCGCACAGGTGAACTTGGGTGTAGGACTTTTAATTCTTTCGCCATATAAACGGCAAAGGTCAACTAGATATGAAGAATATTCGTCTTCATTGCTGGTTCCATTTTCCATACAAAGCTGCTCAGCGACTCTTCGTATTGTTGCGTATGAACTCAGACGGGATGAATCCAACGACACACGATTAACACCAGATATGACATGATAATAGGTATAGGATTGATAGAATACCGAAGACCAAAATATAGTTTTACATTCATCGGCAATACCTGATCGAAAAATAGCTTCCTCTGTACAGCGTGCAAATAATTATACACCCCATTTAGCTTCGCCTTGCCTTCTCATGTTAAACCGGAGGAATAAACAGGGATCACTTACTATTAACAAGTTTCAATCGCAATGCTCGTTTCAAAGTTTGCACGGCGACGGAAGATATTAATATTTGTAGGAAAAGCTCAGTGGGTAAGTCCAGGAGCTTCATTCTGGGTGGAAGCCGAACACTCCAAGTTCCAGTTTTTTTTTTTTCAACAAAGGCGAGAACGGTTTAACAAAGTTATAACTCCACAAGTTCTCACTCATATTAAGTCGCTAATTCTCCGCTAGAAGGAAATTGTGCGTAATAGTAAAATTCTGTCGGAGAGTTGCAGCCTAAAATTTTGGTGGCAAATTTCGGACGTCATGGACAACACATGGGTACAAAAAAACGTGATCAAATGCAGGTTATGACAAGGGGTATAAATAGCTCCAACAATAGCATAAACATTACCTAGAATATTATTTTGGGTTTTATTGTCGGATTCGTCCCAACACTAAAGCATTGCGGCAACAATTTCTACGAGTCAATATCGCAGCAATGCCGGATACTATCGGTAACGGAAACAGGGTTACCAGCAGAAATATAGTGAAAGGCAAGAGGGTATTTAAAAGTAACTATTTGATTTTATATAGAATTTTAATATATAAAACTACGACTATAAGCAGTGAAAGGTGAGAATTGCAAAATCAATTCTCACTGTTGTTTAACCAGAATAATCACCTCGTTCTACGTGCTCGCTAAGCCACGGCACACGTGACCCCTCGCCGCTTTACTCACCCTCGCCTCACCTCGCGCTCACTCCTCCTCACCCTCCTCATCTTCGCCTCACACACCCTTCACGTACAGTCTCCACTACCTTACCTCTACTTATCGCCCCCTAGTAGCTTAAAACCTATAGTTACTCTCTATATATCTTTGTCACAGAACTGGTCTAACGCGTCCCCCTTACCTGACGCGTTCCCCTTGCCTTATCACGTGTCCTGGTCCGTGTCACAGACCTGGTTTGACGCGTCTCCCTCACCTGACGCGTCCCCCTTACCTGACGCGTCCCCGACGCGCCCCCTTGTCACGTGTCCTAGTCCGTGCTAGACTCACCTCCTGTATATAAGGCCCCTTCAGGGCCACCTCTCCTTCTTCTCTCCTTAGCTTAGTTTCTTCGTGAATATAGCACCTTCTTGCAAATACGTCCCTACGTGACGTCAGGGCCCTCGTGCCTTTACAGAGCTATAACTGTCACGGAGTTGGTTCACGTGACCTGTTCTACACGTGACGGCGCTAGGCCTAAGCGAGGTTCGGGCAGAGGTTAAATACGTGGCAGCTTCTCCCTTCCCCTTCTTCTCTTCTTCGTCGATTATTCTAAGTAATAGAGCACTGTTTACTTGACGTCTGCCTGACTGCTCTATAACAATAACATAACCTAAGATAATAGGGAAAATAAATAATATATAGCCTTAAAATATTAATAATAAATATATTTGTCTTAAAATCTCTTATTATATCTTTCTTAGCGTTAACTAATTATAACTCGTAATCTTGTTTCGTTACTTATATTATAATATAATACGCTAGAGTAGTAGAGAAATCTATAGAGACTATACGGCCGCTGATTTATAGATTATATATATATATATTATAAATATACCTAGGGTATATTTATCTTACTTAGAGAGCTGCGTAACGCTAGGTGATTTTTCTAGTTATATAAATAGTAGGTTATCCGTATAACGTTTTATAAGTAAGAGGCGTTTTCGCTTATATTAAGATATTATTACGACGGCTATAATAATTAAATATATAGAAAAAAAAAGATATAATAAAACTATAGATAAGAGGTAGTATACTATTTCGTAAAAAAGTTAAGAATATATACTAGTTATAGCCCCTTTATAATATACTCTTTTTACTCGCGTAAAATATTATAAAAGTCGCTTTTAGTTTCTAAATCGATATATATAACCCGGAAACCTAGCTAGTAAAGATAAGAGCTCTTATAGCCTTAAAAGATAGATATATTCTATTTATATATAAGGCTATAGCTCCTAGTTAAATTCTAACTTTCTAGAATTCTTTCTAACTATTAAGATAAAACTCTTTTACTATCTAAAAAATATATATCTATAGTCTTTAGACTTATCGACTTAAAATCTTATTAGAAAGTTAGCGCTCGACTGTTTTCTTACTATTATACGCTTTTTAAAATATTAAGGGAGACCTATAAGCACTAGCCTAGTTATAAGACAGTAGAGGATAGCGCTAATAAGTACTAAACCTCTCTTACGAATAACCTTACTTTGATTTCTAATAACACTTACTAATTTTTCTTTCTTTTAGAGTCAAGAATCTCTCTTTCTTCTCTTTAAAAGCTCGAATAAATATATAAAAGCCTAGTCTTAAAAAATATAAAAAGTATAAAAATAGACTATAACTTAACTCTTAGGTATATAAGGTCTTAGATAATAATATAACTATAACTAAAAGGCTTAAGAAATTAAAATAGGAAAGAAATAAATAAAAAGAGAATTAAAAAGATATATTTTTAGCTTTAACTAATCTTATTAGGCGAAGGATTACTTATCTCTAACCTAGGACAAGTAAACGAGATAATTAGATATCTAATAAAAATTTAAACTAAATCTTTTATCTTATATCGTTAAGCGACTATATAATATTTATAGATATAATAAAAAAAACCTAGCGTAGAACTAGCTCTATTATATATCGATTATTAACTAAAGAGTTAATTAACTCGACGTCTAATTAATTAACTATATACTTTATTATCGCTATACGGCGGTTATTATATCTATAAATTATCGAAGACCCTCGCCGGAGTAGAGCGTAGGCAAGGGTTAGTAGTTAGGGTTAGCCGGGGTTTTTGTGACAGCGCTGACAGTGAAGTAGTTCTATTACTTAGAATACTAAGGTGAAGAGCTCAGACGAGGTCTGAAACGAGGTTATATACACGATATGAGGTCACGTGATCGGTCCCGACCAGACCTCCGAACCAGGTCTGTGACAGTTTTAGGGGTTTAGTATAATAGAACTAGGTCTACTTAACTAATAACTCCTATTACTAGGCAAGTAAGAAGTCTGTCAGATTAGTTATATAGAAGTATAGGCAAGGCGATCTCTAGTAGTTGCTAGGCGTAGAAGCTTAGCACGTTACAAGTAAGGATAATCAAAGTATAATATAAGATTATTATAGAAGCTTGAGCACGAAGCTCCTATCTAGTAAGGAAATCCCTTTGCTTATATAGATCCCCTTTCCCTAGGCTCGCGTAGACCGTCTAGCGGTCAACTCGCTGGCTCGCTGGATCGCTGGATCGCACTCGCGGTCCTACGGTCCTGGTCACCTGACTAGTGACGTGATCCTCGTGACTTAGGACCCTGGTTCTCTGTGCTGTTCCTATTAGTTGTAGCCGAGCCTCAGGCCTGGGCCTACACGTGATATTCCGATTCGTGACATTTAAGAGGCGGCGAGAGCCTCTTATAAGATATACTTTTTAAATTATATATCTAGTTGATTAATAACTCTTATAAATTAGTATATAGTTGATTAATTTAACTTGTAATTTGTCACAGAGCACTTAGGCAGACGTAAAGTAAACAGTGCTCTATTACTTAGAATAATCGACGAAGAAGGGAAGAAGGGGAAGGGAGAAGCTGCCACGTATTTAACCTCTGCCCGAATCTCGCTTAGGCCTAGCGCCGTCACGTGTAGAATAGGTCACGTGAACCAACTCCGTGACATAATTAAACAACTCTTCGGCGAGTTCTGACGTAGAGAGTAAGATGTTATATATACGCGGAGACTTAGCTGCCGTCTATACTAAGATAGGGATCTTATAAATATAGGAATTCTTAATTTTAAGGCCAAGTTCTAAAAGTAAAAGTGTTATTAATAAAGAGTCGTAGTTAACGGCCGAAGCGAGGGTAGTATTTATATCGATACTACTTGCTAACTCTATATTAATATCTGTTACGGCTTTAACGAGAAGCTTAATAATCTTTCTATTATCAGATAGAATAGTATATAAGAAAGGCTTACTATAGTTTTTATTCGTTTCTAGAGGATTTAGATCGGTATCTCTCTCTAGTAAAAGCTTTATAACTTTTATATAACGCTAGTAGTCGATCTTATTTTTATCGTACTATATCTCTTTTATACTATTACGAAGAAGCTCCCCGCTATTAGTACCTAAAAGAACCTGGGAATCGATTAAAGATTTTAGAAGAAGGGTAAGGACTTCTGATTCTATAATCCTAACCGTACTCTTAAAGATTTTAGGTATAAAAGCGTAGACTGTTAGACTTTATACTCTAAGAATATATTTAGAAGTTCGATATACTTTTATTTAATAACCTACTTTAGAAAAACATCTGTTTGTTCTTCTAAAAGTAGATTGTTAGACGAAAATTATAAGACTAGTTAAAAGATCTAATTTATTAGAAACTTATTTAAAGGATCAAATAGCTAAATTTTTATATAAAGATGTTATATAACTTTAAATAAAACACTATTTATAAGTTATTTTATTAAAAAAAGTTTATTTTTAAGAAATTATTTATATATATAATTAATAAAAATCTAGTTTTTAATTTTAAAGATTTTAATTTATATATAAATTAGATATAAATCTTTTTTAAAAGTTTAAANGTTAATTATAGAATGATTTATAAGCTAAGAATTTTTATAATTTTTATATTAAGCGAACTATATATAAATATCTTATATTTTAAATTTTAAATAGTTATATTAAGCTTTCGTAAAGTTATAAATATCTAAAAATCGTTGTTTTTCGTGTAAAAGGGTGGCCCAAATGGGGGGCACGGACTTAATGCGTTTTAGTAGTGGGACTTGAAAGTCAAAGAGGTTATACTTGTAACCCTCAAGGCAAGCTTCTATCGATACCAAATTCATTGATCTTGCAAGCTCTTCCACATTCGGACCTAGGGGATCGCCGCTTCTCTCCCAACCTTCAGTGACCAGGCGTGCCTTGGGATGAAAAGGCTCCAGTGTTTAGATAAGATCCGTTGGCATAGAATCGTAGCATTTAAAAGTGAAATATTGGAGCCTCGAGACTCTTGATTAATCCCAGTAGGTGAAGCCAAAATTCATTTGGTGTAACACTTCAGATCCCTGGTGTTCGAAAGGCACTCAAAGCCTGTAACCCAACGAGGATACCCTTGATATTCCTCACTCGACTCATCTGAGTAGGGTCGTCAAGCAACAACTGGATGAGTTTCCAACCATGATTTCTATAGCGTTGAGACCAATAGGTGGCGTCCATGTAGTCAAACACCTCAACGTGACCCCGAAATGGACGCGAGACGTTGTAAAATGCTTTACTCACAAGGCCTGCTGTCCGAAGGTTCGAAGAGGAGGTTTTGGCCACCTGTATAATGGTTACCTCTGAAGCGGCCTCAAAAGATAGGAGCTTCTCAGCCACTTTCGCAACTCACGAGCTTTAAAATCAGGTGAAGGGTTTCTGGATTGAGGAACGAAATGGGGGACCGCTTTGAGCGATTTCCATCTGCACGGTTACGTGCAGGTTTAAGTATCGTCATGATCTCTCTCTCGTTGTGGTCGATTGACTCGTTATGAAAGCTTTCCTGTGGGACGAGGTTGGAAGAAAATTTTTGAAGCAAGACATTGGTGCTATGCTTTAATTATAGAATGGCGGTGAAGATCTCTCCACTTCTGCGCCGCGTATAAGCAGGGAAAATTCTCAGCAATGATAAAAGGATTTAACAAAGAAAAGTTTTTCCTAAGTCTACGTACAATTCTCTCCCATGTACAACAATAAGTCTTTCCTGATTTAAGCGCTGTTTCGATGCACTCTCAAATTATAGGTTTATCTGACACATTTAATAGCTTCACTAAGTATATGCAAAAAGTATATAAGTGCGTTAAAATGACTAGCGCTTACGCTTCTCTCTACACTATCTCAAAATTGGTCTTATAATAAAGATATATGAATTAAGCTATGAAAATTGCCAGCCTTATTGATTAACACTTTATACTTTACGCTTACTAGAAAGCTTTTAAACAAGTCGTTGTCATTAAAAGTATTTTTAGACGAAGAGTAGTCTCTATTATTCTATAAGAATTTACTATAAAAATACTATTATAGAGATGGTGTATATAAACTTTGATTGCTAATACATCTTAAGAAGTCTTGAAAGACAAAAGGCCAAGACAATAGATTCGGTTGATTAATTAGTGGAAGGAGTTCTGTTGAAGTGTTATGTTTATTAGTAAAACCTATAATTAGCAAGTGCTTTGGAACAGTGCCTCTTTATACTGCTTCGACACTCAGTTGCGGCTCACTTAGTAACGTGTAAGACTGAAAAAAAATTAAACAACTACAAATTCAAGAGACTTCTATCAAAGTTAGACTCTAATTTCATCTTTGCAAGCTCATTTTAGTCTCCGGACATGAGCAACGGCCGTTTCAACCCGAGTCCAATTTTTAATAAGTGCAGACACAACCCAGGATGAACTCGAGTCCCTTTCGGGGATTCTCGATTATGAGGGGTGACAGAGAGAGGATATTTTTAACGCTTTGCAATTATGGTTGGGCCGACGTACCCCGCGTACATCAGCACCATCAATACAACAGGGAATATGATAGAAGACTTAAATGGCCTCTCCTATTAATCGAAAACCTCAGTGTGACGTATACCACAATTAGACTGCTTGCTCCTTTGTATAGTTGCTGACTGAATGTATTCCCCAGGCTAATTGGGCGCGGGACTGAGACAGCAGGTAGGACTACCAGATGAAGAGGATACAAGTTTTAGCCAGAAAGGTACGTACGTACTCTATTGGCATCGAAAACACACGATCGAGAATTACGGTGATTGCTCAGCTCAAGTGATAAGCTAAATGGAATGAGAGCTCCGAGGAAAAATATGACGTGGGTAAATATATTTTAGTATATCAGACACCACGCCAACAGCCTTCATGCGGCTCTAAAACCCATCTCGACTTGCGACTGCACACCTCCCAATACAGCAGCATTACGTCTTCAGAAGGGGGGACAGCCGTTAGACCTCGCAGTCTCACATGGAATTTTCGGTTCCTCCTCCAGGATCTCTGGTGAGAAGTACGGTCGTAATCAGATTCAAGGAGAAGACAAGAAAAAATATGAAGGTAACATCCCTACCTTCTCCGGAACAAGATGGGTATATTTGCACCTGCGTCACAATATGAACGCGACATCTTCTTCTCACATCAACGTGCAGTCATATTCGAGTCTTCGTTCTCCCAGGCCAAAAGAATAATTCTATAGATGATATATCAAGTAATACACCCAGTTCGAAATTCCCAGTTCACTCATATCCCAATTCTCAACACCTCACTGACCCCCAACGTTAACTTTTACTACTTGTCCACCTCCAGTGCCTCCAACTCCTGCTATGGTGCCCGCTGTGACTACGTACATGACCCCTTCCTCTGGCCCCACGCCAAAATCCACCGCCACTGGATGATCTAATTCGACATCATTTTGTACCAGAACCGTCTGGGTACCATTTTGCGTGACTCTATTGACAGAATCTTCAGTCGTACTCGCAGCGAACACAATGCCAGCAGGCGACACGTAGAAATCATCGTATGTGAAGTTCGCAAAGTCACTCGTAATGACTTCAGCTGGCTCACCGGCAGATAACCCGTCTGGCAAGATGCGAATCTTGCCAATTATTGCCGTGTTTGAGTTTGTAAAATAAAGGTATTCCCCGAGCGCATGGACACCATTCAGAGCGGCGTTCTTGTTAGGCGGAACTTGGACAAACAGAGGGTCTGAGATGGCTTTCTCAACAACACCGGTTTTTATGTTGAGACGCCATACAACGCCTAGGATGGAATCCGCCATAAGCAGGTAGTTTGTTGAAGAAGGGACCGTTGTCATGCCGTTGAGGAGTTGGGCCCCGGGAACAGGAAACTCATCTATGATGCGTGGAGGACTGGTATCGGAGAGATCTAAGAGAAAAACGGCCCAGCTACCGTTCATGATGGCTCCGGTTTCGGTGGAAAAATTTCCTGCAATCACAGCAAGGGTGTCTGGGAGAGGAAGGGCGAGCCCGAGAACTGCGGTGTGGTAGGGAATGTGTTGTACGAGCACCGGTGGGGAGTTTGAGGACTCGGGATCAATGAGGTAAAGAGAGCCCTCACTGATGGCGCTGACGATTATGGAGCCATTGGAGAGGACGACAAGGTTCTCTAACCGCGTTCCGTTTGGGAATTGGTGCAGGACGTCTACCGTAAGCGCGCTGGCTGATGATAGTATGAGAAACAGCAAAGAGATTGTATTAATAAATAACATTTTGAAAGTATTCAGACATAAATAATCAGAGGCATAGCAGGAAAAAGAAGAAAGGGGAACATGCAATATCTTATGGTGGTTTTCTGGTCCCCTGCGGCATAAAATGAAACCGAGATCCTACTCTGTCCACTGCGCCACTGGGCTGCTTACGGAGCGGGATTATTTCCTGAAATGACGTATTTAATAGCGCCAGACGAAGATCAGCTCGGATGCACCTACTAAGTATAGGTTGTCTAACAAAACAAGGGTTTTGCTGGAGAAAGCAAGTGGGCTGCGAAACTGCCGCAGGGGTTCACGGGGGTAAGATACCCTGCGTCATCTACGCTACGTATACCAGCAAAGCCCTATTTCTGTTACATTTATTTTTTGAAACGTACTGAACATGATATTCCACCTTATTTGTATCAAATCCTCCCTGCAAACCCTCGAATATATGTTGCAACATCACTTAAGAAGGATTCTGCAGTTTCACGTGTATGAGAGATACCGTTCCAAGAAACCGAAAGTCGCAGGCAGTCAGAGAAGGAGGAAAGCCTGAGATTTCTAGATAGTTCAGTATAGCCTCTGTGAAAAGGAGGGTCAAGCTTACAGGCCGGGAGCTAACTGGTTTAACCAGAATCGACAGTCTTTAATAGAGAGAACAACGACTTTACCATCTGCTGCTTTCACTTCACGTGGGATATGGCGTTCGAGGATACCGTGACTTGCGAATCTCTGTTAGGCGTGAGTAATTGATTAGGGGCAAAATTCAAAATGGTAGGTATCAGAGATCCTTATAAAGGGAAAAAAGGAAAGATATTACAGGATTGGCTAAACCCATGCCCGGCTCCGAGAGCTCTTTTCTAGATTTCTCATCAGTCAGTGTGCTCTTTTTCCCGATATCTCACAAGACAAAGTGAGATTGAAAGCATACCCTGTAGACATCTTCGCCACAAACTCCATAACAGCAATTGCCGCAGATAAAACGTTTGGCTGGGACAAGTGCTCGTCATATTGCTCCCGAGTTCTTTTCGCAACTCTTATCATGATTTCCCGCCATGTCTTATCATTCTCCGTTTTTAAAGCCTCAGCGTCCGCTTTGATATCCTCGATTACAATATGAGCGATGCTTTGGCAGAGGCCGTAATAGCTCTTTCTGCCTGAAGTATATTCGGTATTGAAGAAACGTCTGCCATCTACCGGTGATGCAAAGGCAAAGATTTGTGTATCTAGTACACCCGGGCCAAGTGGTGGGTTGTGTTTAAGTAACGCAAGATAGATTGCTGCATGTGTGACGTGGGTGATGGTACCACGGGTTCCCAAGAGGGACTTTGTGGCTTCCAAAATAGTGCCTGATTCGATGGGAGTGAAGTTAAGGAAACTCGTCTGAGGGAGAGGCCGCGATTTTAGTGGTAGAGTCGGAAGACCCCAATTATCCTAGAAAAGTCAACTTCGTGGCTCTTAAGGGTGTGGCATAGAAGAGATCCACACGGAAGACGTCGACTTACTTTACTGCGCATCATGGATGCGATTTGCGCGTTGCAGGAGTCACGGAAAGGAGTGCCCGAAAGCTCTTGGCTTGGGGCTAGCAGCTCAATAGCAGCATGTTTGAGATTCTTTGCACTCTGCTCCCAAGCTATAACCGGAGGTACGCTGGATGAATTTGAGCTGATTTTCGATGCCAAGGAGTTAATGAAATCGCCGACTGTTGCAAATAGCCCAGCGCCATCAAATGGAATGTGGTTGGCGTGAAAAAGGAGATGCGTCTCAGCATTGCCAACTAAACTAGCTTGATCAGGAAGAGATGCAATGATATGAATAGAAAAAGCTGGAGCCCCTCTTGGGTTACCACCTTCGTACCGTTTCTGTTCGATCTCTTCGTATATCTCTAAGGGACTCTTGGTTGTGCAATGGACGATCACCCGCTGCTCAGCCCACCGATGTGCCTCTGCTTCGTCTCTTGGAGCCTGGTAGGTAAGAAGACATGAGGGATTATTACTGCTGCTTTCCTCCCAACTGAAAGTGTACGCGATATGAGGAAGCCGAAAGCGCATTTGAATGAGGACATCTTGTGCTGCGTCAACAAGATCGTGAAGGGTGAGATGGTCGATATGGGTCTGGATAATGGCATTGAGAAAGAGCTCATGATTGCCTACGTTATTGTGCTCTTTCACTCCCGCAACGGCCTCGGTGCCACACGCTCGTCGTTTCCATTCTAACGGATACTGGTCGGTTAAGTCCTGACGCCACGTATAGTCTTCGAGACGCAAAGCAAACGCCTTGTCGTTCATGGTTGATCCCGAATGATGTAAAACGTGCTTGTTGTTGTGTTATTCTGTTGTTGGCCCAAGGTATCTTTTGTTCTCTCGTGCAAGAGTTGAAGAGTACCAAGGTACCTATGTATGATGTATCAAGTATCTGCTTAATAATGAGACAAACGTCACAACCCTGAAGTACTGTAAATCCGTTAATTCCGCCAACATCCACATTCCTGGGAGTCTCACGTGTATATTTATTCACACCCCTACACCGCCCGACTTCCGCGACTACAATCAAAAAAA
>JAAMPI010001181.1:0-18146 GCA_013054445.1 Cudoniella acicularis
AGGATTGTCACGCAATTCCCAACCTCCATGTGCTGGGCCGCAGCACCTGGACCCCAAAACCCTTACAAATTCTTCCCTTCCTTTTTAGCCGAGCCACAACAGCAATACTCACATCCCTCTCATCTAACACGTTGTCAAGACTTAGATGTCATAGTCACCTGACTTCTATTTCAGGCTTAGCTTCTTTGCTTTTATACTTAAATACTCGCTCCTTCGAGCAATTCTCTCTTTCGGAGATAGACAATTAGACTTCTCTTTTTACCAGAATACTCGTATAACGACGTGTCTTCATACACGTACTGTAGACGTACTATGCTCGGGTCTAGAGGACCTAGCAAAGGGGTGTTATTAAAGGAACGGAAGTGAGTTATAATAGCAATAGGAATGAAAACATAGACGGCGAGGAAATAAATACGAAGATAGCCAGTCCCTCAAAAGAAGGCCAAATGCACAGCTCCTGCCTATCGCATTCCGGCGGTCCCCTTCAAAGCGCCGTCGGGAACGAGCTATCAGCAGAAAAATACGCGAAGAAGAAAGGGAGTGATGAGAGGGAGAAGACTGCTTGTTTAGCCCTCGAAGCTGTTGTAAATATTGTATTGGGTTCTTTTTTTTAAATTTCGCGGCGTTTAAATAGCAATAGGGGGATGCGGTACGGCATCTATCGGTTTCGTTAATATTATAGGAAGGAATTTGTTTGGATATATAATATAAGTGAGAATGTTTGAAATGAAAGCACGTGTGTAACGGTGTTTGCTGTCAAAAGGAAATTATCTTATTACGCCTCGTATAACAGCTACATGTAAAAAGTACCTTCCTCGTCACAAAGTGTATGTGTGTATTACAACTCTAGAGATTTCCTCTCTTCACAACGCCAAACTAGGAAATATCCATAGCTCCAGCCCCCAAGCTCCCAGTGTACATTCTAGACAGAGCAACCAGCTACCAACACACCCAGCAAACAATACCTCAAAACAGCAAAATACCCATCCGCCCATTATCCCCCTTCGACAGTGCAACCGCAAATTTTGGCAGCAAGCCTACAGACTCTCAATAGCCTTCATCAACACCTCCAAGCCTCTATCACCCACAGCGTTTTCCTCATCATCGTCCAAAACATCCTTAAGTATCCACGAAACATCACTTTGCACCCCGAGCGGAACATAACATCCACTCCTCGCTTTCTCCAAACTCTCCTTCAATCTGCTAGTATGCTCCCACTCTCTGGCCGCCACCTCAGCGCGATCAATAACCTTGCTTGGGATACCGCACATAGCAGCACAATGCATACCGAAACTACCTTCCGCGACACCAGCTTCAAGTTTGTACAAGAACGTAACGCGGCGGTTGTCCTCATCGACATGGATTTGCATCCGTTTTGGTGCGATCTCGGGGTGGCCGTGGAATTCAGTGGCGAGGGAATGGTAATGTGTTGCGAAGAATCCGGTACAGCCGATGTGGGATGCGACGTGGTGGAGGACGGCTTGGGCGACTGCTACGCCGTCGTATGAGCTTGTTCCTCTTCCTAGTTCGTCTAGAATGACCAAGGAACGCGGGGTGGCTTCTGAGAGGATCTTTTTGGTTTCGGAGAGTTCGACGAAGAAGGTACTTTGTGCTGCGAAGATGTTATCGTTGGCACCCAGACGTGACATGATGCGGTCGACAGGAGTCAAAGTTGCAGAGACGCAAGGGACATAACAACCGATTTGTGCCATGATGACAGCAACACAAGTCTATGTATGTTAGAAAAATTCATATAGCAGTTTAAGAAACATACCATTCGCAATATTGTCGATTTACCAGCAGCATTCGCACCAGTGAGAAGATTAATATTAGGAGCATCTCCACCAAGCTTGACATCATTCGGGATGAAGTCAGTAACATTTGGAAGCATGCAAGGATGTCGAAGTTCCTCAAACTCAACCACACTCCGTTCCGACTCGACGAATTGAGGTCTGCAACTAGGTTCTCCAAGAGCTGCCGAAGCCGCGGCAAGACTAATTAGACAATCGAGTTGAGCAATGACTTTGACTGCTTGAAGCCATGTCGTATAATCTTTGTCGAATCTGGCATAGAATCTTCCAGCAACCTGTTTCACGATTTGTCCATGGGTTTCCTGACCCTCCTGGAGTTGACGGATGAGCTTCTTCAGTTCAACATTGTAGTATCGCTTGTACCCAGACGCAGAAGACATCATCTGCCAGTCTTTCGGAACCTTGATAGAAGCAGGAACTTCCAGTTGGTAGACCTCTTTGCCAATATTCTTGAAAGTAATCTTCGAGGAGTTCCCACCCAACTGCTTTCGAACCTTGTTGAGGTGCGATTGGAGGGCAGCTTCGACTTCCTCGATGTGGTCCTGGCTTTCATCAAATTCTTCCTCGATGCCACGCTCTGGCACCAGAAGTTTGAAATCTCTCGCTTTTGATCTGTCAAAGGCAGTCTTCCACCATTTCAGAGGTTCTGAGAGATTTGGCATAGCTGAGATCAACCGATCAACAATCCCATTACCTCCACCATATGCACTCAACAGACTCATGGTGTATTCGATTTGCTCGAAGCCATCAAGAACTCTCACAAAGTCCTCGGGCTTGCATACACCAGCATGGATACGGGATATCAACCTTTCTAGATCTGGCATACGCGCCATCGAGGAAATGAATTGGTCGCTCACGCCTCGATCTGCGTTCAGCATGTCCACAGCATCCAATCTTTCATTGATTCTGTCAGCGTCTGCCAGAGGATGGCATACCCATTGCCTGAACATTCGCTTGCCAAATGGAGTTACGCATCGGTTGAGCAACGTGAAAAGAGTTCCATCCTGACCGCCGTCGAAAGTGTTGGAGAAAACCTCAAGGTTAATCAAAGTTTGGCCATCTAAAACCAAAGTTGTTCCTTTTTGAATTGGATTATACCAAGTGAAATTACCCTGGGACAGGAGATTTCGTTCCAACTTCAATGTTCTCAGGTACTGGGTTAGGGCACCCATAGCAGACATGAGAAGATCCTTCTTCCTGGCTTCTTCGAGCACTTCTGGCCAGACTTCGTCACTTCCTTCTCCATTGGTGAGAAAGTAACCACTGCAATCGAGCTCTCTTCGAGTAACATCGGCAGTCCAGAATTCTTTGGCTGGCTTGAAGTGGTTCCAAATGGTTGTCGGGTTGGTGTTGTTTTTGAGGATCCGCATCGCTTTGGTTGAAATGCAGGACTTCTCCAGTAAAAGCTCCTGTGGGCGAGTCTGGGCAACAAATGTCTCAAATTTGGTCAAATCGACATCATCGACAAACTCAGACAGGAAGAATTGCCCAGTTGCAGTATCCACGAAGGCCACGCCAAATGCCGGCAGGTCATCCACGGTTGACTCCTTGATTGCCACACAGAACGTGGCCATGTCATCCTGCAACATGCTTCCTTCAACCAATGTACCACCTGTCAAAACGCAAGCAAGTTCTCGACGAATGATCTTGTCAGCTTTCGATGGCGTTTTGCCGCCCTTTTTGTTCTTTCCATCAGCCTCTCGCATTTCTTTACCCAAAGCAGATTCACATTGATCAACTCGTGCAATCTTAAAGCCTTTAGCAACAAATTGGTTTGCCCAATGATCCAACGACATCTCTGGAACTCCGACCATGCGCATGTTGACTCGATCGGTGAGCTTGAGGTCGAAGAACTGATGGCCGATGGTAGCGTCATTTTCGTACAACTCGTAGAACTTGCCCTTCTTGAAAAAGACGATCGTGTCGAAGAACTTTTGCTTGATCTCCCAGTATTGTTTTTCGAATGGCGAGAAGTTTGCAAAAGCATTTGGTGGAATGTATACAGTTCTTGGATCGTAATCTGGATGCCCGATTGGATTGCGGTCGAGATCCTGAAGGTTGGCTAACCAAGTGTACCGTTTTTCTGGCTCGCTTTTGCATGCCTTCTCCTTTACCTTCTTCGCTGATGATGGAGCCTTTGGAATATTTGCAGATCTAGGCTTCAATGGTTCTGTGTTCTCCGGGTCGTACTTCCATTGTTGTGCTGTTGAAGCCTCTGGTATCTCCATATCCATATCCTCATCATTTTCATTGTCGTCCTTGAATGGGGTCGGCGGGGCAATATTCGGCCGTTTTCTCGATGCTGCTGTCGAAGTTGGGCGTTTTCGTTTCTTCGATGGCTTCGAGGGGGCGTCAGAATCGTCGTCGACAATAAAATCGTCCATTTCATCTAATGGTATTAGCCTTCGATGCTCTTGAATTGTACGAGAGCGCCTACCGTCATCATCGTCTGCAGCTCCGTCGAGACCAACAAAAGCGTCCTCCTCCTCGGATTCTTCTGGTATGGCGGACTTCCGAGCTCTACGTTTCTGCGATATGCCAGCAGGGTCGAACGCGTCGTCATCGTCATCATCATTATCGGATTCGGCGTAGCTAACAACTTTCTTGGCCTTGGAATTGTCAGTTGACGAACTTTGCTAGCGGAAGAAATCCAATGCTTTACCTTTCTTGAAGGGCTGCTTCCCAAAGCCAACGCGCTGCCATTCATAACCTGCTCGACAATCTTCTTAGCAGGAGTCATCGGCGAAGGCAAAGCATTCTTTACCTCTTTTGGAATGCCTCCATTCTCGTTCTCCTGTGAGCTCGGTGGCCCCATTGCATCGCTGCTTGGGACTGGTGTTGGGTTCTTGACTGCCGACTTCTTGAAGGCAGGCTTCTTCAAGGAACCATTTGTTTTCGCCATCGCATTGGCCGCGTTGCTTGTGCCATTTGCTTTCAGGCCACCGCTGGAGGAATTTGGAGTGCTGCTCGCAGGTGCTTTCGTGAAGAAACTGTTGATGGTGCGTTGTTGTGATGATGGTCCGGCGCTGGAGTTCTGCTTCTTCAACGAGGGGGGAGCTTTGGCGGGAGTCGCAGCGGTGGCATCTTTGCTTTTCCCCATGATGTTGGCTGCGGGTTTATTTAGATTCCTCTTAGGTGTGCAAAGGATATGGAATCGAGTGAATGTTGTCGAGGAACGCGATGAGAAGAAGAGGGCGACGGACGTGGTCAAGTACGCCGTACGCTGGGGCCTCGTTGAGGGAGACGCGTTTAGCGTGTTTTTGCGCGTAGATTGATCCCGGTCAGCATCGCCGCCCCCTAGAAATGATTCGACCTCGCGTTACTTTTCCTCTTCCTCTCTAATTTTCTCTCCGTTTTATTCATTTCCACCTTAGATACGGTATCATTACATCTACACCGCATTCGTAAAACCATTTTATACTATAAACCGCCGACTTATAAATAGAATTGAATTGTTTCGTGCGAATTAAATTCGGCATTCAACTCTTCCTCTGACCAGAGGATTTCGACACCTTCAGTCGCTCTATTTCGTATACCATTACTACATGTTGTATTGTCATATGCTATATCTCCAAGCTTTTCACATCAACGATTCATTGCTAGATCCAACTCTTCTGTTCGTCGTCTGATGAAATTCTTCAAGGGACGACTTCTTTCTCTGACCGACGAACCGTGCAATATCCCGGCCTTCTCGCATGAGAATTCATAAACATGAGAGAAGAAACAAGATAAGATCTTGAAAATACACTCCCTCGATAATATTTTACCTAATGTATTATCTTACACCGAAATACTTACGAACTATCTACTTCTCACGCTCGTTTACTCTCTCACTCCAAAATGCCTGGCGAATTGTCTAACTCTCCGAGTCACACCTCATAACTCACGATGACTATCAGACAAATCTACTCAAAGTCGATAATCCAGGCTTTCATTTTCTATAGAATCTGTTTCATGCCCCCGGCGACCAATACTTCTGTCTGTCAAGACTGTTGTACTTATCTGCATAAGTAACCCTGCCAGCTCTCTCCGCTCTTCTCCTCTGAACTGCATCCGAGACGGTGTTTCCTTCAACGATGGATTCAGATACACGCCTCTTATCCCGTCTCCGGTCCGATTCACCTTCACGATCGTTCCTCCAGTCAATATCAACTCCGGTTCCAGCCCTCACTCTTCTCTTCGAGCCCACTTCACGTCCTCCAAGAGCATTCTGCTGCATCCATGGATCCTCCGAAGCGCTCGACCTTCTCTCTGCTCTTCTCTGCTCGCCTCGGTATGACCTTCCCATCAATTCATACTGGTTACCCATTCTTGTCTCATATCTGCCTTGCCCACTCGAAGCTGTTGTCGCCTCCGATGGCTTTGATCGGGGTTGTGTGGCTTGGGTTGGTTTGCTTCTGCCAATTGGCTTAGGTGCTGTCGGGACGAAAGAGTCGACGGATGGTGTTCTATGTCTGGGCTGCGTTCGTTGATTTTCAAGTCGATCCTCTGCAGCAGTTCCTCCTCGTGGCAGTGCTAGCAGAGATCCAAGATTCAGTGGCGATGATCTGCTGCTCACTATCGAAGTAGTACTCAACTCCGATGTTTCCGTAGCTGTGTCATCTCTTCCTGGGCTTCGAATATCCTCGCTCGGCTTCAGTATGGTTCGCGTGGCAGCAGTTCGTGGTAGTTCATGTCCCCGAATCGGTACTGGAGCAGTTGGCACAAAGGAGTCCTCGGAGTTCTTGCGTCTGGGTCGGGGGATGTGGTCATAGAAAGGATCGTCGGTGGGTAGGACTACGAGTCGTGGTTGCTCGATCAAAGATCCCAGGTTGATTTCAGAAGACCTGCTGTTCATCAGATTCCCCGGCGCATCTTTCGACAGTTTCAGCTCCTGAAGTCCCAGAATCACGTTCTCCTCACGATCCATTGTATGCTTTGCAGATCGAGAGCCCTCATCTTCTAAATTTCCTCTTGTCCTGGATTGTTCGAGTGAATAATGGCGCGGCATCTCTCGACGAGATTGCGGAGAGATAAATTCTTCACCTTGACCGCGTCCACCACTCATCATCACGTTTGGATTCTTGTATCTTCTTCGTAATCTGACCTTCTTGGATGAATCTTCAACTAGAGGTTGCTTTTTTCCACTCAGCTTCGAAGTCAGCTTTGAAAACAACCCGAAGATTAAGTTTGATGGCGGTGGTTGCTGTTGCTTTGCACTGCTATCAGATCTTGCTTTGACCATGTTCCTAGCAACTCTCGCGTCGGGATCGAAGTTGTA
Organism: Cudoniella acicularis; assembly: GCA_013054445.1. Classification (NCBI taxonomy): domain Eukaryota; kingdom Fungi; phylum Ascomycota; class Leotiomycetes; order Helotiales; family Helotiaceae; genus Cudoniella; species Cudoniella acicularis. Next base: position 7,072 of record JAAMPI010001181.1, read on the forward strand.
ATTTGCTTGGTCATAAACGTAATCGTTATCGTTCGCAGATGGATGTTGAAAAACGCGTGAATTTCCAGAGAGGGTGCCTCTGCGAGCGCGGGAGTCCCTCGCGGTTGTGTTGAAGTTTTCCATTGTTGCCCAAACCTCCACATCCAACTTCGGCCGAGATTTGAGTCCTCCTCCTACAAACGACACTAGCGACTCGCTGTCAGAATCTGCCAGAAGTTCACCTTCAACCATCTCATTGCACAGCTCCATCCATTCCAAAACCAGCTCCAGAGAATCTTCTTGCTCTTGCAAAGAGGGATCCAAATCGCTCTTGCTCTCAACTCCTTCCAGCCGACCCACGGACTTATCTCTTGTCTGCAACTCTGCTGTAAACGTCGCGCACAATTCTGTGTATTCTTCGTCAAAGGTAAGCCCTTCTGGCTCTCTTCGCCCATCCGCACCAGCTTCCCGCGCATCAACCCTCTCCCTCTCCTCCCGAATCCTGCAACTAACACTATCCCTCGCCTGAATCTCTTCCTCCCCTCCCTCTCCCCCTCCTACACCCCAACCCCACCTCCACATCCTTTCTGCTCTCCGCCATTCTCCCCCATCCCCATCCCCAGGCATGACCTTGCCCTCCAAAACCCCCATCCCCTTCTCCACTTCCTCCAACAGTTCCTTCAGCCTCGGCACAGGCGCCTCCGCATAAACACTTGCGAGCAACTCTCTCAATGTCTTCGTCAGGTCGTATCGCCGCGCCCATAACTCTTCTGTTGTCGGGTAGGTATGTCGATGCAGCTTCGCAAGGAGGAGGTATATTTGTTTGAGTGTGACCGCGGGGATGCCGTCTAGGCGCTGGAGGTGCGTGCAGTAGTTGCACATTTTGGTGTTCGTGTTGTGTTTGTGTGGAACTGATATAAATTGGTGTGGGGGCTGTGTTTTTTAGGTGGTTGTTTAGATGCCCCTCCAAAAGGGGCTCGGTTAGCTTTTTTTTGGTGGGAGGGGGTTGTGAATGTTTGTTTGCTGCTGCTGCTGCTGCTGCTGCACGCTTGTTGAATTTTTTTGTGCGATGCGACATCAACAGGTTCTGATGGCTCCTCAAGTCAAGCATGCACACTTCATCGACAGAGTACTGCGTGCACAAAGTTATCTTCCACGAATCTATCGCGTATTGTCGAATTTCTCATGCTCTGCTTTGTTGCATGCATACACGCCCACACTACCTTGCTCTCTTTGTCTTACTGCATTGTCGATTAGTTTGTTCTCTTTCTCTTCAAAACAGAAAAATAAATAGATCCTTTTTAAAGAATCCAGAGTCGCTTTCTTGTGAATTTGCAATTGTTTCGTGAATTATAGACAGCTTGCTGCCACTCTTGTGATTGTCTCTGGCTGGATTTCCATTCCTGTAGAAGCAGAAAGACATTCACTTTCTTACCTGTCCATAGACTCCTTGGTTGCAAAAGCCATTGTGTATTTGTGGTACCTATGTGCAATAGTAAGGAAATAGTGAATTTTTATGTCTAATTGGTTTTTAAAGTCTTTTTTTTTTTTGGAACTATTAAATTACTTCTAAGGTTTTAACCTCTATTGTTATCTTTGTTTTTCTGTTCAAGAAGAAGGATAAGTATCGCGTGCTTTTTATTTACTTTTAACTATTTGGGGATAGGTTAAACTCATCCTGTGAGTTACCTGAGTTGGGCCCTTGAAATGCTTGAAAACAATCAAACAATAGTAAGTCTTTACTGCTATCAAATTTGCTCGCACTAATAGGATATTTCTGTAGGAATCTATATACCTAACAGTTCAATTCTAGCTTCCTTTAAAAACACCAAACATTCTTTCAACCCGCCATTCCGCTCCAACCACCCCCTCCCTAAAATCACGTGCTTCTCCAACTCATACCCACACCTCGTTTCAAAAATCCTTAAAAACATTTCACAAACACGATAAATATCAGAACTCACTATAATCTTTGTTATCTCTACGATGTATCGCTCACATGCCTATATCTGCTATCAACTACATTTACCCGTAAGTGAACTTATCGCTCGTTATTATCCAAATTCAGCACACTCAACAAAATGCGAATCAGATGAGTCTCACTTAGTACTGTATGTTGATTGAGAGGCCTCCTGTTATATATTATTGAATGGCTGGATGTGGAAATAGTTACGTGAGATGTGAGAATGTGAGAAGGATGTGGTGTGGTGTGGTGTGGTGTGGTGTGGCGTGGTGGTAAGTAGGTATTGAGCCTGATATGAAGATGCTCATGTAGCGAGCGATCGGTGGGTCCGTTATTCTGTAATTTAATTGTAGAATGTTCTTGAAATGGAATTATTTTTTAGGGGTGTGGTGATTTATTGTGATAAATAATACTTTAGTTCTGCATCTACTTGGGGAAGTAACGGCGGTTGCTTACCGTTCTCGTCACTGAGCCCTCACTATCATCTCACTTCGACAACTTCCGTGTAAAATAATACGCAACCATTTTCAAAGCTTGGCACAAGCCCCAAAGTCCATCTTATCCCCTAGTTCTTTCCAAGTAAATCCCTCAACACAAATCACGTCACAAGAACATCAACTCAAATATACCAAACGTCATCGCGCATCACACATCTCCCCAAGTTTACCCACCTCCATGGCAGAACGGCTACACGGCTCTGCAGTGAGATTTCTTTACAGAAAAAATACATACAACTATGCCGCAAAATTCATATACTATATTACCAAGGAAGCAGTCTACCATCAAGCTTCTTTCTATCCGCTGGAGGGGTAACTAACGAACTGAGCCGCAATTAGCGCTTGCGTAGGTTCTATAAAGATAGATGGATCATGGATGGAAAGCATTCCCTGTGTATATTCCACTTATCTTATTTCTGCTAATCCCCCGTTTTTCTAATTTCTTCTCAACTGCACAGTCCCACTAATCTAATAATGTTATTCTCAACCCCAACACCCCTCCTCATCGGGGCCCTCGCAACCCTCATCACCACCGTCCTCAGCAAGCCCACAACACGTCTACAACCAGGCAAAACCTCCCCCAGCATCTCCCTCACCGCCAACAGCAGCATGATCCTCGCCGGCCCCCTCCCTTACAACGAACTCATGATCACTGTTGCAGCCTTAAAAGTCACCGCCTCAAACTCAAACTCCAACAGTTTAGAAGTCGGTGTGCAAAAAAGATCAACGAAAGATATAGGCGGTGTGACGCTTTGCGATGATGTGAATGGAGGCGGGAATTGCTATTATGGTGTTTATCCTTTGCGTGAGTTTTTGTTATTTTTTTTCTTTTGGTTTTGGGGTGGAGGGGAGGGGCAGTGGTAAGGGGATTAGGAGGAGGGAGGAAGGAAAGTGCGAAGGGAGATGCTAATGAGAATATTTTGTGTGGAAGAGGTGAATATCATTCCTGACCCGTATTGGGTGACTCGAATCTCGTCTACGAAACTAGATGATGTGACGACTTGTTATTTTTCTGCGTGAGTCTTCCCCCCAACCCATATTTTTTTTTAGTAAAAAGGCAAATGATAGATGGGATATCTACAGGTATAATTGTGAAGCCAACCTCCTTGGAGTCTGGATAGCTCCTCCTGGTGGAAATCTGCCGGATGGAGTTAATAAGAATTTGAATTGTGTTTGGTGTTTTCAGTCGTGTTATGTGCCGGGTATGCAGAAGAGGAAGGTGTAATGCAGTTGAGGTTTGAAGAGAGGGCTGTGTTGATTTGAGAGGGTTTGAAGGCTTTCATAGGAGAGGTGGTGGATATAAGGGGTTGATAATTGTAGTGATTATAATGTCTGTCTTCGCTATTTAAGCTTCTTTCTAATTACTGGCTATATTACTCTTCAGTAGGTTTAGCTATTCTATATCTTATATATAAATACTTTATTTATTTAGAATAAGAGTATAATAATAGCTTATCTTTATATAAGCTATACTAACCTCTAATATTTCAATAGCTATTATAATAACTATAAATAGCCTAATTATAATAAGTACTATTTATATTATATTAAAAATTAACTAGATTTGTGTTACGGCTCTGCAAAGGCACTAGGGGCCCTGACGTCACGTGGGGACGTATTTGCAAGAAGGTGCTGTATTATCGAAGAGACTAAGCTAAGGAGAGAAGAAGAGGTTCTCCCGGAGGGAGAAGCTCTATTTAACTACACAAATAGCGCTAGTAAGCGAAGTAGTCCATAAGCGACTGCCCTGGATAGTGAGTCATTCGGTCAGTCGTCAAGTCATTGAATCGACTATCGATCAGAAGGACAGGCTATTATCAAGTCATTGAATCGACTATTATCAAGTCAATCTATCCTGGCGTCGAACTAGGTCTGTGACAATAATCAAATTAAAAAATATGTAAAATTTAAAAGAAATTAAATGATATGTTATAAAGATATAATTATTTAAAGTAGGAGGGTAGGTGAGCTAAGCGAGGTGGGCCACTAGGGGGGGTGGGGACTTAGGTTGATTGTTTCTCTTATCTTATTTCACTAAAACTAGACCTTCTTAATATTAGCTATCGAAGAGTACCTAACCTTATCGCAGCCTTAGTAGATATATCTCATAACACAATACAATTAAAACTCTTAGAAAAGCTAAGCGACTCCCCGGCGAGGTGTTCCGTACTCTCTCCGCCGCTGTCGCACATATTCCATCGTTGCAAGAGAATCTTGACTAGCGCCCTGCGCAGAATGATAGGAGATTTGCTGCTTGGCCTCAGCGCCCGCCCTCTCCAGTGTGTCACTACCGACCGGGCCAATTAACGGCGGGAACTGGTAATGTCCAGGCCCATCAAAATATACTCTCAATCCCAGCTCAATTAGTTCATTGAAATATAATTCTTCCATGTTTGCAGTGTCGCTAGTGCAGTAATCGAAGATGGATGTAAACGTTCCTGAAGACATGGTTACGTTGTGCATATATAATTTGCAGACGCCTGTTCTCTCAATGAACGCGAGTAAGTCTTTTTCTGTAACCTGAAGCCCGCGAAGCTCTATCCGCTTCAAGTTTGGTGGTGTGTCCATTTCAGCTACGCGCCGGAACAGTCTTTCATAATGCAAGTCAGCTTGTGCAAGTATGCCTGTGCTGAGGCGATACTGATGCATTTCGAGCTCTTGTAGTTGGTTTGTGAGCTGTAAAAGCTTCGCAAGGCCAATAAAGTTGCCCTCGTCTGCCGCCTCTGCTCTGATATTATAAATTGATCTTACATCATCAGATACAGCCCAGTCTATCTCCTCAGCTGGGTCATAGGATCGCTCGGCATCGTGTTTTGAATTGAAGATAACTTTGTCTGAAAAGCTGACTGACAGTGACTTTAAGGATACAAACGAAATGGCGAGTCCTTTGTTTTTGAAATCGATGCTTCCAAGCTCATTACAAGCCAGGCTGCAGCGCTGCAACCGGCGATCGTTGAATATACTGAGCTTCTCAATTGGCAGATTGCTTGCAGCCAACGAGCGTAAACTTGTATGAAATGTGTCGGCTGCACACTGCCAGATGAACCTCCAACTGCCACCAGCAAGAGGTGGGAGTCTTTGCTCGGCATCGCCGCGATATACTGTGACCTCCAGGGACAGTGAGAGCAGCTTTCCAGTCTTACTGTTCGCCACAATGTTGCAGAAGGCTTCGCGAGCAATCTTACATCAGTTCCAGATTTATGCAATTGTACAAAATCGGTCTGTCGCCGCTGAAGAATTTCCATGTCCTGTTGAGCTTTGGTCTTATTTCTATGGGTCTTCGAATTTTCTTTTTCTTTTAGAATCGACTCGAGCGCCTTCGTGTTGATCACAACGCCGACCAACACCAGGTGCTGGAGAAGGCATCCTAGCCAGCCAGGTTGTGTCATATTAACCAACGCCTGAAGAGCACTGCCAGTAATGTCAATATGCTTCAAGCGAAAGTAAGACTTGAAATGATCCTGCGTGGTTTTCGTAGCTAGGGTTCGACTACTCTGTCGAAGACTGCAAATGTCGCGCAACACCAACAGGACGACGATGCTCTCAATGACCTCATTCGGGCAACCCTCTAAACTCGATGACATGACGAAGATGGAGGACTCAGCCAGAAGCCAAGGTGAAGGCGAATGCGAGTACGAGTGTGATCGAATGGAAGACGAGGATGCAATAAGCCTCCTCTTTCGGATCTGGCTTGAGTGTCGAAGGAGTAAGATCTTACGACGCCCGGACATCCAATTGCGATGCAGTCCTGCGTGCGGGGTGATAATTCAGAGCTAAAATGCTCTGGGTCTAGTGTCTCGCTTAACGGGTAACCAAGTATAAAGGGGGTATCTCATGGAACAGGCGTTGACAATCCCTCCAAAAATATTTTCTTGACTATTGCCCGATATTGTTACGCCACCGCCGCGCTAGCCTCTTTCGGCCTGACCATATGCTAGCGCATCGGCTTATAAGCCCTGTTTGCTCCTGTATTTGTTTCTCCTCCTTCTAAAATACACACAAATCAGCCACAAAACCAGCCTCTTGTCCACTTCGTGACAGATATCAACAGATCTTAACCAGAAAGCAGCAACTCAACCGAAGTACACGCAGATGTACGGTAATTTTCAAGATGCCTGGGAACAGAGTAGACATACCAGCAGTCAATCCGCGACTTGCGACCTCTTTAAAAGTGTCACGCGCAAAATTCTACCCTGATGTAGAAAATGACCAACAAGTCCTGGTGTATGTTTCCTGAAATTCTTTGGGAAGGAATCCCGGACATCAATTTAACCCTTCAACCAACCCGTTTAGTTGAGCCATTATGGCGGCATTTTTGGGATATTGTAACCGACAAAAGGATCAAATGCATATGAGGGGCAGGGAAACATGTAGAGATAAGCTTGGTTTGACGTACTGCCAACCCAATACGGTAGATAACAATGCGCTGGTATGCTAATATCTTTGTAGGGCGATGATTTCTTTCCTTGGCGTATTCACCGAGTAGTTCATTCTATTGGCAATAGAAACAAGTTCTCGGCGGCTAATTACCATTGCTGCCTAGCATGCAATTCCATAGGCGATGCGCCGATAATTATCTGCATTAAAAGGCAGTCCGAAAAGTCTATATGTCACAAATGTAGATTACAGTCGTTACTGAGGCATTTATTAATTCGTGGTGCCGTGCTTTCCAAGGTTTAATAGAAGTGATTTAATAGTATAGTAGAAATGCTAGAGGGGTTTTATGTGAGGACAATTATTCAAGAGATATAATATACGTGCTTTGTTATTTAATTTAGAAGATTGTGGGTGTCCGAGTGGCTTTAAGGGGCTTTGCTTGGGGCTTGGCGGGCTTCAGGGCACGTTTTAGTGGACACGCATTATAACTTAGCGACTAGCACATTGCAAATTAGGCCCCGCGTCGTATTTTTATGCGAAAACACTTCACGAATATAGAATTGTAACAAATTATTTCTGAATATAATTAACCCTATTTATCTCACATGCTTTCAACGTATTATTTGCCCAAATGAAAGTTGGTTCCGTGTTGTAGAAAGTGTTCAAACTTTGAAGTGATTTATATGTGTCAATACGCTGGCCTGAAACAGTAATATTATGAAGTTTGAGGATTTTCTTAAATAGACAGTAACCTTTCCTGTATATATAACCGTATTATCCTAAACAAAAAAGACACAAAAATATAAGATAACCGTGTTGATAGGAGTCCTTCAAACCCGAACTCTCTTTTCCCTCAAGCGTTCTTCTAATTTTAAAGAGAATTCCATGTTCATGACAGACCACGAGCGACCAACTTTTCCTCTCCCATACGGTGGGAATATTGTCATTAAACTAATAAGTGCACTACAAAGTAAAAATTGGCTAAGCGCAGCCAAAACAATGTCCCTTCTGATTGTATTTAACGGGAGACTAATTTCATTCGGATTCTTTATATTTGGCTAAAATATTCAAGCACATATTTAGGTTATTACACCTCTAAAGGGAATTTGATTACTTATATAATCTAGAATTTATATGTTCTACGGAAGTTGCGAGTGTGAATTGTGGGTGCAACCACGTGACCTGCGTCATATCGTGCCCCTCAGCTCTATTCGCTAAGCATATGCTCTAAAGAAAACTCCTTAAGAACAATGGTATTGTTTGTTTATCTTACCTCGATCCGGTGTATTGCCACGCGGGTCTTCTATAGGTTTTCATCTAACAGGAAACCTTTGATACAGAGAGCCCCCTAGAGCCACTGTTCCTCCGTCCACCCCCCCCCCCCCCCCCCCTGGCCTCCGAACTCCCTTCTGGTAGGGCTCACCCTCCTACCGTACTAACAGTCCTTCTTCTAGGTGAAGCTTAGAAGCGAACACTCTAGTTATCTCTTCCCTCAGGATAAAAACCTCCTTCTTCCTCTCTTCCGCTTTCGCGGTCTTGTCTATAGTTCCCAGCTGCCTATAAGTACTTTTTAATTCCTACGATAGCGTGATTGATCCACTGCGTACCGGTAACTCTGTTGCGTTGGGCTATTTTTCTTTTTACGCACCTCCTCTTTTTAAGGCCTTGAGGGTGGCTGCCTATTAGAAAAGCGCTGGCAGGCTCTTATTAATCCCTGTTACAGCTCTGCAAAGGCACGAGGGCCCTGACGTCACGTAGGGACGTATTTGCAAGAAGTGCTATATTACGAAGAAACTAAGCTAAGGAGAGAAGAAGGAGAGGTAGCCCCGAAGGGGCCTTATATACAGGAGGTGAGTGCTGGCAAGCGAGGGCACGTGATAAGGGGTCAGGGGCTGCGTCGCAGCCTCCTGTCGCATATAGCGCCACACTGTCTGAGTCTCCTTAGTCGCAGGACTGTGCGTTAAACCAGGTCTGTGACAATAGTAAGTCATTCGGTCAGTCGTTAAGTCATTGAATCGATGAGCGTCGAATCAAGTCATTGAGTTGACTATTATCAAGTCAATCTAGCCTAGTGTCGAACTAGGTCTGTGACAATATAGGGGCACGGACTTAAGTCAAATATAATAACAGATGTTTCGAATGTCTCTATTAGGATTCCGAAATCGAATTACATGTCTTTAAGCGCTGCAGTCCGCCGTTAGTTCCCAAAGCCATGACAACTATAAGAGCGAACACTCGCTTCTTTTAACCTGGGGCCGAGGGAACACTCCTAAATTTCTTAACAGCTACCGAACTTTTTAGAAAAAAGAAGAAGAAAGGAGGCCGATACTATGATTATATACTCTAAAATTTCTATATTTGTATGTCAATTACTATTTATTCAGTAGGGCGGCCAAACGTTAAAGTGTTCTTCGTTCCTTTACCTAATTTTCTCCTTAGACAAATTAAAGAAGTGAGAGTGTAATTCTAGGAGGACACGACTTTATCCACGCTACCCAAGTATTCCATCCCTATTGAATCATTCGAGGAACTTGAGATCATCCTAATATCACTCCAATACCACTTTTCAGGATGGAATAGCTTTCCCACCCCCCACCAAAGCAATAGTCTTGCCTCCCAAATATCTATTCAAACCTGCGCTAGCGTTGTAATAGATATTGAAACCTTGGCTATTGATATTCGACAATGTCGCATCTTCGTTCGTGAAGTTTTGCAGTATCGTCGACTTGGTCAATTTCCAGCTTGATGTACGGTCGAGATGGACATCGAAATACCCATTTCCATATCCAGAATATGCAGCTCCAGTCCAAGAACTATAAGATGCCAGAGACCAGCTGATCAAACTCGAGTTGTAGGCAACAAGGTCGCCATTAAGAGTAGACTCCTCGACTTTGACGTAGACCTCGGCAGGAAGGAGGTTCGAATTGTCCAAGTATGAGGCATAGTAGTCGAAGTCTTGTGTAATTTGTGAGTAGTTGGCGACTACCAGAATGCCGCTCGCCGTCACCAGTTCCGTATCATACAAGGAAACGTCAATGATAGTGTTTCCAAACCAGAGGCCAGGCATAGTCTCTCCGAGGGTAGTGATCTTCGAGTTTTTCAGAGACAAGATAGCCCCGGATGTGCGAAACATGGAGGAGAAAATAGCGACGCCACCGAGGAGTCCAGCAGTTGTCTCGCAATTGGTGAGATACGCTTTCTGAGTGCCGTCCATGAAGATAGTTGGTCCTTGCTCAGAAACCGCGACGACATTATCGGCATAGATTTCCCCAAGAGCATAGAAAGTCGCGCTGCCAATCCCGGTGGTATAGGCAACCGAATCAGAAACATGAATGTATCCAGCAGGGCTGTCTCCTGAAAATGCGGATGACCGCCTTCCGCCAGAGAAATGTTGAACATTGGAGACATAAGCCGTTCCGTTTCCAGATGCGTAGACACCGTGTGAGACAGGGCCAGAGCTATATAGCCAACTGTTTTTTACGTGCACGACGCTGTCGGTTCCATAGACGTAAACATTCGCCGCTCCATTGTGTACAGTAACGTTCACATTGTCGAGATAGGCAGTTGATGCATTTGCCTTGGCATAGACATTAGCACAGTTCCACTTCAGAAGAAGGTATTGAACTCACAACGTTTACCGCGGCATTGAATCCGTAGAAACTTGACCAGAGCAGATTCGAAGCATAACCAGACTTTGTAATATCGACAAAAGATAAGCTTAGCTCAGCTTTGTTGGCGACCACAATCACAGACGTGTCATTAAGAGATGTTGAGAAACTTCTGTGACTGATCGACGTAGAGTTCGACTCAAACTCGTAAGCTGCGGGGAGATTTTCTGGCTGAACACTGATGAAGGGCACATTGTAATCGGGAATGATAGCATTGTCGGCAGCCCAAAGAATTGGTGAGATGATATCCGAAGGGTCTGAGACCGTGACCTTTGCGAGCGAAACGCTAGCTAGGGAGATAACACAGACGCTTGATAAGAGAAACATCTCGAGAAGTGTTGTCAGAATCGAGTCCGAATAGTCACTTGGGTCAATCTTGGTACTGCTGGATTTTATGAGCTAGACTTCTTAACCAGTCTTTATAGCTTCTCGTCTGAATTACTAGTGGGGATTTCCCCTCGGCTCCACTATCATAACTAGCTAAGAAACAAAATAATATGCAGCGGCATTGTAAGGTCGTCAAATCATGAACGGAGAAATTTGTTTAATGGCTCCAACCGGCAAGGAATCATCCGCGCAAGCTGACGACGC